>SJXQ01002450.1:143855-185002 GCA_006408695.1 Aepyceros melampus | reverse complement strand
TCAATAAAGCAGAAATAGATATTTTCTGGAACTCTCTTGCTTTTTTGATGATCCAGTGGATGTTGGTAATTTGATCTCTAGTACAAAACATAACTTCTCTTTAGAATAGAAATTTCGAAGACTGTTTGATAAATTATTTCCAGTCAGTGGGGATAAAAAACAGTTAAATGATAGAGGTTCAGTGTTACTTGGGATAAGGACTGGCTTATCAGAGACCATTACAAAGCTGGAGCAACAGCCAGATCAGGTGATGTTAAATCTAAGCCTAGGTAGCTTCCTCTGACCACTCTAACACGGGTTCCTAGTTTCTTCATAGTTTTACATGTTTCTCACCAAAGTATGTGAAATTAAAGCATTTAGATTGCCAAGATAGCTGTTATTAATTTAAGAAACTTAAGAGAGGGAAAAAATCAACAGAATTACTTATTTTTGAACTTTTTGTAAGTTAATTTGCTCTTTCTTATCTAAAGAGATAATTTTCTAAATACTGCATAATTGAAGATAATATTCTGGCTAATTTGTGAGGAAAGACAATTCTAAATCTAGACTTTGCCCTTTCTAATTTTCAGTTGCCAATATTATATTTCCAGAATATAATTAAACTTATAGACAGCCTAATATAGTTGATATCATCTTGAAAGGTTGTTGTTGAATCACGATGCTGGGATTCTTGGCCCCTGGAGGAGAAGAATTCAATCCAGGGCCAGAGAGAGGCTTGATTGCTCAGAGCTTTTGTGTAATAAAGTTTTATTAAAGTATAAAAGAGATAGAGAAAACTTCTGACATAGGCATTAGAAGGGGCCATAAAGAATACCCCCTTGTTAGTGTTAGCAATGAAGTTATATCCAATAGATAATATTCTGGCTAATTTGTGAGGAAAGACAATTCTAAATCTAGACTTTCCCCTTTCTAATTTTCAGTTGCCAATATTATATTTCCAGAATATAATTAAACTTATAGACAGCCTAATATAGTTGATATCATCTTGAAAGGTTGTTGTTGAATCATGATGCTGGGATTCTTGGCCCCTGGAGAAGAAAAATTCAATCCAGGGCCAGAGAGAGGCTTGATTGCTCAGAGCTTTTGTGTAATAAAGTTTTATTAAAGTATAAAAGAGATAGAGAAAACTTCTGACATAGGCATTAGAAGGGGCCATAAAGAATACCCCCTTGTTAGTGTTAGCAATGAAGTTATATCCAAAGAATGTCTGGAAGTTGTAAAGACCTCACCAGACCTACTCTCATAATTTACATTTTAAGATAACAGAATTAGCCAGAAGGTTTAATCCAGAGACTGTCCTCAGGTAGGATACATTGTTGTTATATAATCCTAATAAAGAGTAGGTCGACTCCCATAATTACAGAATTAGCCAGAAGGTTTAATCTAGGGACTGTCCTCAGGCAGAATGCATTATTGTTATATAATCCTAAGGAATGTAGAGAAGGAAAAAAAGTTTATCCTTTCTTCCTCCTTGAGAATTCCAGACCCCTCTCTCCTTGGGAACCCTAGACTTCTTATCAACCTGCCTAGGAAATGACTCTCTCAATCTCAAGTAAAGATTCCTGTACCTAGAAAAAATGAGAAAAAAATTAGAAACTGAATAATAATAATAATAATAATAATAATATAGGTGATAATATATGAAGTAAAGACATTTAAATGCATTTATTATTCTAATTTTAATAGTTTTCTAAAAGATTTTTTAAATTTTATTTTTGGTTGTGCTGAGTCTTCATTATTGTGTAGACTTTTCCTTTGCAGTGAGCAGAGGCCACTCTCTAGCTGCCGTGTGCCGGCTTCTCGGTGCAGTGGCTTCTCCTGTTGCAGCTCATGGACTCTAGAGCACAGGTTCAATAGTTGTGCACACAGGCCTATTTGCTCCTCAGCAGGTAGGGTATTCCCGGATTTGGGATCAATTTTCCTTTGCAGTGAGCAGAGGCCACTCTCTAGTTGCCGTGTGCCGGCTTCTCGGTGCAGTGGCTTCTCCTGTTGCAGCTCATGGACTCTAGAGCACAGGTTCAATAGTTGTGCACACAGGCCTATTTGCTCCTCAGCAGGTAGTGTATTCCCGGATCTGGGATCAAACCTATTTCTCCTGCATTGGCAGACAGATTCCTTGCCATAATTTTAAATAGTTTTAAGCACCAAAGATATATTTTTACATATTTTACTTATTAAATCTCTTATATGACAAATCAAAGATGGAAAAAAAATTTTACAAACAAGACATGAGTAACGTTTATTAAATGTGGAATGAATTAAGAAATTTTGCGACTACCTTCTGAATGAATTATATCTATGTCTACCAATATGGAAAGATATCATTGAGATAGTTGCAGAGTAAGGCATTTTATGTAGGAAAAGAAACACTGTAAAATAAATCTGAAATTAATATGTTTTGTGATAGTGTGTGCATGGAATAAGATTAAAAGAATACGTGTAAAGAAATCCAATTAAAATGAAGCTTATTTTCACTTGTGTTTTCTTTTTATAACTTTACAATGAAACATAAACATATTTTCAATGAAAAGAGTCAATTATAAAAAGATTAAAATTTGAAATTTCCCTTTACCAGCTCCCTTGACAGTTTTTGTGCTTCCTATTTACTACTTAGAAATTATCATTCCAGTCCCTTTCATAAATTCACACACATACCTTACATCTCTTACTCCTGGCCTCTCTCAGTCTCTGATTCACCCATTCTTGTGATATATTTGAGCCACAAGTCAGTTTTTCTCTCTGGACTAGAATTCTTTTTCTATAGTATTGTTATGCCCAAGTCGTGAAATCTCCCAAAGACCACCAGGGAGCCGGTATCTGATGCAAAAGCAAGAGAGTTTTTATTACCAAGCTTGAGCTGGGGCTCCCCCCTGGCACCGACGCAGCTGTTATAGGGAGGGAGCCCCCAGTTTTGGGCTACACTGCTTTTATAGGAAATTATTCAGGTAAAAGGGTACAAAAGGGGTGTTCAGGCAGGAGGACAACTGATTGGTCACTTGAGGAGGTGTTCAAGTTGACAGATGACTGGTTGGTTACTTCCATCCATAGGATTTGTGTGTAGATTCTTGATTGGTTTTTACTTCCAAGGTAAACCACAAGCTCCTGGACGTAAAGTCAGAAGGTTTAGCCTAGGGGCCGATTGGCTCATGTACAGAGGGGCTAGGTTAGGTAATCTGAGGGCTGACTGGCTGTGGGCTGTGGGCTCAGGTTGGGTAACATCCAAAGTCCTTTTGCTCGGGACCTTGCAGGATGGAATTTTTTACAATTTGGAGTAGCTTAGGCCCTTCAGCATCATTGGGCTTCTCTGGTGGCTCAGCTGGTAAAGTATCCTTAAGAGTCTTGCAGACTGCAATCTAGTCCCACTTTTCCAAAGTGTGTGTAATATATCTTACTTATTTTCTAAGATATTCATTCTCAGGTGGGAGAACCTTTGAAATCATGTCTCATATCATCATCCAAAAAGGAATCTTATTTCTGAAGAAACGTTATCCTTGACAATTAGGGCAAAATAAAATTTCCTTCCTGAAATCTATGTATAATTAACAAACACATGATGCTTCCTAGATTATGTTCTCTGCCAAGACAAAAGAGAAACCATTTGAAATTTTGACTTATCTCCTCTATCTTTGGATTTCCGGTATCATTTCCAACTTCCTGCGCTTGAGGATTGAGCCTTGCTCCTACATTGTTGCTCCAATTGACTGGCAGTGCTAGTAAAACTGTGCTTTTGGTTTACCTCCAGAGAGATATTTAGTCCAAGATAAATCTTTGGTTCAAAACTCTGGAAGAGTCTTCCTCCCTTCGATATCAGCCTACTGAAGTTATAATTTGCTTATATCAGTCCCAGAAAGTTTAGTTTCAATGAAATTATAAATAAACATTAGAAATGACAATTCTGGTTCTGGATGAGCTGATGTAAACACACCTCACCCTGCTTCTTCCATTGTTTGCAGCTGTGAAGCCTGAAAAGAGTACATGAAACAGGGAGAGACAGGGAGAGTTCAAAGATTCCCTCAACCAGTAATGAGTTTATTGTTGCTCTTTCCCCTGGCATATCCTGCCCTGAAGTCAAAGAACACCATTAAGTTAGCGCAGTGGTGTGGGGAGAGCTTCAATAGTCCTCCTGCTCTGGCTCAGGGAATGGGAATGGAAAAGGTACTCCCCATGCTCTGAGACAGTACAGAGTACCCCACTGCCCCTATGCTTTTTGCTTTTTGTTCACCATTCTCTCTTGACCCAGACACAAAGCAATCCTGTATTCTTGGAGGCAGCAGTGGCACTGGAAACCTTCAGAAGCCAAAATACCTAGGGAGGGGAACACTTTTCTATTTAGTAAAGTTGTGGACCCAAGCCAATTCCCCCTTTTTTTTTTCTTTCTGTTCTCCCCTGCTTGACTCCAGACACAGGTGTTTGTGTAGCATGTATAGAAGAGTGGGATAATTAAAGCCACAGTTTTCTGGCTCTTAGTGGGATTCCCAAGGAACCATAGACAGTACAGAGTACCCCATTGCCCCTATGCTTTTTGCTTTTTGCTTTGTTTCACCGTTCTCTCTTGACCCAGACACAAAGCAATCCTGTATTCTTGGAGGCATCAGTGGCATTGGAAACCTTCAAAAGCCAAAATACTGAGGGAGGGGAACACTTTTCTGTTTAGTAAAGTTGTGGACCCAAGCCAATTCCCTTTTTTTTTTTTTGTTTTTCTTTCTGTTCTCCCCTGCTTGACTCCAGACACAGGTGTTTGTGTAGCATATATAGAAGAGTGGGATAATTAGAGCTACAGTTTTCTGGCTCTTAGTGGGATTCCCAAGGAACCGCAAAGTACCAAGGATACAAAATAGAGGGAAGAATTAGCGAAAGAGTGTGACTCTGATGTTTTTTGTGAACCTCTGGGCTTACTCTTACCTGTACCTGGATGCTGGGGGCTGTGCCCAGTCCATAAGCCACGTCCAACTCTTTGCAACCCCATGGACTGTAGTCCACGAGACACCTCTGTCCATGGGATTTCCCAGGCAAGAATACTGAAGTGGGTTACTATTCTCTTCTTCAGGGGATCTTCCCAACCCAGAGATAGAACCCATGCCTTTCCTGCATTGGGAGGCAGATTTTTTTTTACCACTTGAGCTGCCTGGGCATACCCGTACTTGGGTGGATGTGATCCTATTCCACATTTCAGAGACTTTGAGAACTGGATTAGTAAACCATTGCACAATTCAGGGCTTCCCTGCTGGTTCAGACAGTAGAGTCTTCCTGTAGTGCAGCAGATCTGGGTTCAATCCTGGGTCAGGAAGATCCCCTCGAGAAGGGAACGGCAATCCACTCCAGTATTCTTGCCTGGAGAATCCCATGGAAGTGCTCAAGGGAGAGATCTACACAGGATCTCAAGGCACTATTGAGAATGCTAACAATAAGTGACAGGACATTCAGGACCTGTTCTCCTTCAGAAACAACCCTGTTTCTTCCTATGAAGTGAGTTTGAATGTTAAGACTCAGTTTCAAAGGTCGAATACTCCGTTTTTATGAATGAGCATTTTTAAAGGAGATATTGGCACTCATTGGTAAACACAATATTCTTTTTATAAAAAATTAGTATTAAATTGAATTCAGCTGTGTGTAATTAGGGTCTGAGAATTAATGCCAGAGAAAATGACCAAGGGAAACTTATGAAATCTAATTATTTGCAAATTTCTCAGGAACAAAATGTCATGCTACCAAAACATTCACATAGAGGTTGTAGGGTACTGTAGTGGGAAAGGGGAGCAAGGGATAGTCATGCGTGGCTTCTCAGGAAGCCTTCTGAAATGGCCCAATGACCTTCTCAATGCATGCTGCCTTGAAACACACTTTCTTCTTGAGTAAAATAACATAGTACAGGAATGATAGTTACTTTCATTGCCTTCTTATCTTTCTGATAGATCTTGGCACAATGAAATCGAAGGTTTTGTTTTATACACGTGATTTGGTATGATTATTTCTTTATTTAATTATTAGTCCATTAAAAAACTAGACAATTTACAGTATCCTTAGCAGGGCTTCCCTGAGGGCTCAGTTGGTAAAGAATCTGCCTGCAATGTATCAGACCCCGGTTCAATTCCTGGGTCAGGAAGATAGGCTGGAGAAGGGATAGGCTGCCCACTCCAGTATTCTTGGGCTTCCCTTGTGGCTCAGCTGGTAAAGAATCCTCCTGCAATGTGGGAGATCCCGGTTCAAACCCTGGATTGGGAAGATACCCTGGAGAAGGGAAAAGCTACCGACTCCAGGATTCTGGCCTGAAGAATTCCATGGAGTGTATAGTTCCTGGGGTCGCAAAGAGTCAGACACAACTGAGTGACTTTTACTTAACCTTCATGTAGACAATATTATAACCATATTGAAGCAAATTGTGCCCTAATAAATAAAGAACAGAAATGATATGGACCTAACAAAAGTAGAAGATATTAAGAAGAGGTGACAAGAATATACAGAAGAACTATACAAGAAAGATCTTCCCGACCCAGATAACCATGATGCTGTGACCGTTCACCTAGAGACAGACATCCTGGAACGGCAAGTCAAGTGGGCCTTAGGAAGAATCACTACGAACAAAGCTTGTGGAGGTGATGGAATTCCAGTTGGGTTATTTCAGATCCAAAAGATGATGCTGTCAAAGTGCTGCACTCTATATGCCAGCAAAATTTTAAAACTCAGAAGTGGCCACAGGACTGGAAAAGGTCAGTTTTCATTCCAATCCCAAAGAAGGGCAATGTAAGGAATGTTCAAACTACCACACAATTGCACTCATCTCATGTGCTTCCCTGGTGGCTTGGAGGATAAAGCGTCTGCCCACAATACGGGAAACCCGGGTTCGATCCCTGGGTAGGGAAGATCCCCTGGAGAAGGAAATGACAGCCCACTCCAGTACTCTTGCCTGGAAAATCCCATGGATGAAGGAGCCTGATAGGCTATAGTCCATGGGGTCACAAAAAGTCGGACACTACTGAGAGACTTCACTACACTTCACTTCATGTGCTAGCAAAGTAATGCTCAAAATTCTCCAAGCTAGGTTTCAACAGCACACGAACCTTGAATTTCCAGATATTCAAGCTGGATTTTTAAGCCAGATGAACCAGACATCAAATTGCCAACATCCATTGGATCATCAAAAAGCAAGAGAGCTCCAGAAAACAGCTAGTTCTATTTTATTAACTACACCAAAGACTTTGACCATGTGGATCACAACAACCTGTGGAAAATTCTTGGATAGATGGGAATACCAGACCACCTTACCTGCCTCCTGAGAAATCTGTATGCAGCTCAAGAAACAACAGTAGAACCAGACAAGGAACAACAGACTTGTTCCAAATTGGGAAAGGAGTATGTCAAGGCTATATATTGTCACCATGCTTATTTAACTTATATGCAGAGTATGTCATGAGAAACCCCAAGCTGGATGAAACACAAGCTGAAATCAAGATTGCCAGGATATATATCAATAACCTCAGATAAACAGATGACACCACTCTTATGGCAGAAAGCAAAGAAGAACTAAAGATCCACTTGATGAAAGTAAAAGAGAAGAGCGAAAAAGCTGGCTTAAAATTCAACATTCAAAAAACAAAGATCATGGCATCTGGTCCCATCTATTTGTGGCCTATTAGTTAAAATAGTGTTAGGTGTTGCAACATGTTTGTTCTAGAAAATTTATTCTCATTGTTGCTGCTGCTGCTAAGTCGCTTCAGTCGTGTCCGACTCTGTGCGACCCCAGAGACGGCAGCCCACCAGGCTCCCCCATCCCTGGGATTCTCCAGGCAAGAACATTGGAGCGGGTTGCCATTTCCTTTTCCAATGCATGAAAGTGAAAAGTGAAAGTGAAGTCGCTCAGTCGTGTCTGACTCTTCGCGACCTCATGGACTGCAGCCCACCAGGCTCCTCCATTCATGGGATTTTCCAGGCAAGAGTACTAGAGTGAGGTGCCATTATTCTCATTAAAGAAAAGTTATTGCAAAAATAAGGAAAGAAATTAAAAGACTGTAAAACTTATGACGTATATTAATCCTCAGAAAAAGAATGCACTGGATAAGAGTATTTAGAAAGCCATCTAAGTTGGTCTTCCTTGCTGTCCTTTTTTGTTTCTACAAGCATCTCTTTTCAGTTAGCCACTCTTTTTCCTTCTTCCTGCTCCAGTGCTTACTGACACTCCAATTGCACCCCATTGGCATTTGCCTTTGGACTTTATGTGTCTTCATACCCACAATACCTATGACAGTTTTTCACATTCCTTCAAAACTAGGAAGCAAAAGTGCTTCCTCATTGGCTGGGTGTGGCTGAGAGAATCTCATTAAGCTCTCAAAACACGTTTATATCTGCCATCTTACTGGAGAGAATGCCCACCTCTTAGGATCACTTCAGTTTCTCTGCTGCAAGGCTAAGTTGTTTTTTTTTTCCCCCCCTTTGCTGTTGTTACTGCTTTGTCATTGTTTGTAGGTAGGAGAAGAGGTGACTTGGGTGGTAAAGAATCTGCCTGCAATGCAGAAGACCCAGATTCGAGCCTTGGGTCAGGAAGATCCCCTGGAGAACAGAATGACAACCCACTACAGTTTTCTTGCCTGGAGAATTCCATGGACAGAGGAACTTGGGCTATAGTCCATGAGGTTGCAAAGAGTCAGACACAACTGAGCAACTAACATTTCATAAACATTTAATACTACATTTATAGAGGCTTTAAAAGGTGTAAAAGACAAAATGCCATGCGGGCAGGACTGTTTCTGCTAGCACAGTATTTAAAAATGAATGGTTGAATGCCATAAGCTAAACATGGCTTTTGTGGTCCCACAGCCCCCTCTAGCCCACTGGGCCTATTTATGTGACTGTTCAGTACGTGACGATGCGTGAGTGTGCAACCTCAAACACAAACCTATTCTCTCACACATAAAGATGAGACTTCTTTGTCCAGTCTAAAACTTACTGATTTAAAATTTAACAAGAAAGAAAAAAATAAACAAATAATGGATGTCTATAACAAACTGTATCTGGTGAGGACAGGAAATTTGGGACCGCTTTTCTTCAGATTCACTGTCTATATGAATGAAGCTATTTGAAAATAAACTCTATTTTCATTTTTTCCCCTTTTTTGTCTTACTGGAGTGTTGGCATGTAGGTAACCTAAAATAATCATTCTAGAGAATATGAAAGTCACTCAGTCGTGTCTGACTCTTTGTGACCCCATGGATGATAGAGTCCATGGAATTCTCCAGGCCAGAATACTGGAGTGGGTGGCCTTTCCTTTCTCCAGGGGATCTTCCCAACGCAGGGATTGAACCCAGGTCTCCCTCATTGCAGGCAGATTCTTTACCAGCTGAGCCACCAGTGAAGCCAAGAATACTGGAGTGGGTAGCCTATCCCTTCTCCAGTAGATCTCCCCAACCCAGGAAATGAACTGGGGTCTCCTGCATTGCAGGTGGATTCTTTACCAGCTGAGCTACCAGGGAAGCCCCTACTTTGCCTTTATTAATTTCCATCTCAGTCTGGTTTGCAAAAAGCTTCACTGTCTATATCCACTATGACAGTCAAGTCAGGAGTTGGGTGAGACAACAAGGCATAGAGTCTCACGCTTTAATTCAAGGAGGCACTCAGGCTCAGATGCCCCGCAGGCACATGTCTGATCCCTGAGAGTGAGTGTGCCTTCGTAAGTTTGAACCCTGGGTTCTTCATTCTTAAGAAGGTATTTATGGTAATCTTACTTGTGGCAGTCATTAAAGCCATGATTTACTCATGTTAATATATTTAAATTAGCTTAAATTTATAATAATGTAACTAAAAGTTCTCAATTACAATGCCAAAAATAAGTTCTGTTTGTTTAGATGTAGTGATCTGAATCCTGTTTGTAAACCATGTCAATAATTGTGTTTCTGGGGCTTTGTTTGTTTACAAAGGATTTTGTAAGATGCAAGGACGCAAGGAGTTATTATTCCACTTCTCTTCACCTTCTATCATCCACTATCATCCCTACTAGGATTTCTGCAGTAATTTGTGTCCATTGTGGAGGAGACACCATTCTCCTCAGCGCTTCATGGGACATCCTCTAGTTTTCTCTCACTGTAAACTACAAATAGATCCGTTTGTCACTTTGGACTGTATGATAGACAAGAGTTTGCATTCTCCTGGAATGTAGTCACAGTAGAGGCACAGGTGAGGGGCCTTTGTCAAGTTAGAGACAAGATTAGAAATGAGAATTGACTCCATTAGGACACGTTTGTCTTCAGAATTACCGAACAACCAAGGCCAACAATGTTAGGTGACTGAAAACCTGGATTCTGAAGGTGGAGCAATTTTAGGAAAGTTTGAATATTACTATGACTTCATAGGTACCCACATGATAATAACATGAGTTCATAAGGTTGCATTTTAAAAAATTATCCTGAGTAAGTTTTATCTCATTGTATATCTTTAGACGTTAAGAGCTAAATGCTTAGAATAACGTAGCTACCTACTATGTTTTATGGATTTTATTGTTAAACAGTTTCAACATTTAAAAGCTACACTGGAAAAAGAAACATTAAAAAAAATCTACAGGCTTGGTTCATTTGCATGAAAACTGAGGGAAAATCTATTTTTACCTCTTAAACAAAGACTTATCAGGCACTCATTTTCTCCCAATTCATCGAAAAAAATTTGGTGACTAAGTAAAACTGCTTGTGATAAAATAATTGACTGCATTAAAAATTATCCTGAAAAATTCAGGTAATCATTAGCAATTATTAGTTGAGCACTCCTGGTGTATTCCATGCTGGATACCACGAATTATCATTTATAAAATAGTCTACTGAATTTTTTCATGGTGAAAATTTACCATTTTCTTTTCTAGATACTAATTTTTTAGAAAATTCTTTCTTTCAACTAAAACACAATTTGTTTTTAATCATAAATTATTTTAATTACCACTTAGAGCTATTAAAATGTATTATTTGATTTATACAGAAGAGTGTGTGTATGCAAAATAAATATAAGCTAGGAATCATAATTTTGAAATGGCAACAATGATTAACCCCTGAAATTAAGCATTAGAAGCGAGCTGATAATGATTGTGTTTCCTTGCATTCTGACCATTTCTTTTTCATGTCCATGGAAGTTATCACTACCGTGAATTTCTCATTATGAAACTTAAACACTATTTTTGAATGGGCTTTCTCAAAATACCTAGGAGTAGAATATCTGAGTCAAATGAGGTTTGCATAAAATCTATTATGCAAGATAGTTCCAAGTTGTTTTCCAATGGGTTCAGATCAATTTTTATTTCCATTAACATTGTCCAGGGGTTTGAATTGATTGACACCAACCTTGGAATTATAAGACTTCTTAATTTTGCCAATCTAGTAGAATATAAAAGTGTCTCTCATTATGGTTTTAATTCCATTTTCTGATAACATACAATGTAAAATATCTTATCATAGATTAATTGGATAGTTTCTATTATCTAAATTCTTTTTGTCTTTTTTTGACTCGTTAATAGGATTTATACATTTTAGGTATAAATCCTTTCCTACCTGTTTGCACTTAATCATTTACTAGCAATGTGAGCATCTCTTTACTTAGAATGCCTTGTAAAAATAAAATGGTTTATTTCAGTATACTCGATTATCTAATATTTCTACCTATGTTACAATTATTTGTGTCTTTTAAATAAGTTATGTCCTAAACCAGATACATAGAGATAGTCTGTTTCTATGTTTTTTTAATTTTTCTTTTGACTTTTAAATGCTAAATGCATTAAAAATTTTTATAGGAATTCAACTATATTCCTCATCCCCCACATTTGAATAACCAATATTTTCCCAGAATATATAGTTTAATCTTGTCATATATCAATTTTCCTTATATATGTGGGTCATCATATCACCAATTTTTATTGACTTAATTTTGGTTAAGTTGATTGTCTGCATTTTACACTTCTGCAAAAGTGACTTGGGCTAGACATTTATTTTCCATATGAATTTGAAACAAACTCACCAAGTTACTAAAAAAATTATTTTGCAGTTTAAAAAAAAACTTTTTATTTAATATTGGAGTATAGCTGAATACTTTGGCCACCTGCTGCAAAAAACTGACTCCTTGGAAAATACCCTGATGCTGGGAAAGATTGAAGGTAGAAGGAGAAGGGGACAACAGAGGATGAGATGGTTGGATGGCATCACCAACTCAATGGACACGAGTTTGAGCAAGCTCCGGGGGTTGGTGATGGACAGGGAATCCTGGTATACTCTAGTCCATGGGATCACAAAGAGTCGGACAAGACTGAGCAAAGGAACTGAACTTAATACCTGATTAACAATGTTGTGATAGTTTCAGGTGGACAACAAGAGACTCAGCCATACACAGACATGCATCCATTCTTCCTCAAATCCCCCTCCTATCCAGGCTGCCACATAACATTGAGCAGAGTCTCTGTGCTATACATAGGTCCTTGTTGGTTATCCATTTTATATATAGCAGTGTGTACATGTCCATCCCAAACTCCCTGTCTATCCCTTTCCCCCACCCTCACCCCCCACAACCATAAATTCATTCTCTAAGTCTGTGAGCTTGTTTCTATTTTGTAAATAAGTTCTTTTGTATTATTTCTTTTTGGATTCTACACGGGATGTCACAATATTTCCCCTTCTCAATTGCTTTACTCATTGTGACAGTCTCTATATCCATCTATGTTGCTGCAAATGGCATTATTTCCTTTTTTTAAGGGTGGAATAATATTCCATTGTTTATACGTGCCACAATTTCTTTATCCATTCCCCTGTTGATGGACATTTAGGTTGCTTTCATGCTTTGGCTTTGTAAACAGTGCTGCAATGAACACTGGGGTACATGTATCCTTTCAGACTATGTTTTCTCCAGATATAAGCCCCAAAGTGCATATATTGGGATTGCAGGGTCATATGGTAGTTCTATATTTAGTTTTTTAAGGAAGCTCCATACTGTTTTCCATAGTGGCTGCACCAATTTATATTCCCACCAACATTGTAGGAGAGTTCCCTTCTCTCCACACCCTCTCTAGCATTTATTACTTGTAGATTTTTTGATGATACTCATTTTGACTGTTGTGAGATGGTACCTCATTTGAAGTTTTGGTTTGCATTTCTCTAGTAATTAGTGATGATGAATATCTTTCCACGTGCCTCTTGCTCATCTGTACGTCTTCTTTGAAGAAATGTCTATTTAGGTCGTCTGCCCACTTTTTGATTGGGTTGTTTTGATGATATTAAGCCTTATAAGCTGTTTGTAAATTTCAGAGACTAATCTCTTGTCAATCACATCATTTGCAAATATTTTCTCCCAATTTGTGGGTTCTCTTTTGTTTATTTTGTTTATTGTTTTCTTTGCCATGCAAAAGCTTTTGAGTTTAATTAGGTCCAATCCATTTATTTTTGTTTTTATTTCCATTATTCTGGGAGATGGGTTGAAAATGAATTGCTGCAATTTATGTTAGAGAGTGTTCTGCCTATGTTTTCCTCTAGGAAAATTGTAGTGTCTGGCTTCATATTTCGGAGAAGGCGATGGCATCCCACTCCAGTACTCTTGCCTGGAAAATCCCATGGACAGAAAAGCCTGGTAGGCTACAGTCCATGGGGTCCCCAAGAGTCGGACACGACTGAGCAACCTCACTTTCACTTTTCATTTTCATGCATTGGAGAAGGAAATGGCAACCCACTCCAGTGATCTTGCCTGGAGAATCCCAGGGATGGTGGAGCCTGGTGGGCTGTCATCTATGGGGTCGCACAGAGTCGGACACGACTGAAGCAACTTAGCAGCAGCAGGCCTCATAGTTAGGTCTTTATTTCATTTTGAGCTGATTTTTGTGTATGGTTTTTAAGACTGATCTAATTTCATTTTAACTGTAGCTATCCAGTTTTCTCAGCACCATTTGTTGAAGAAGCTGTCTTTCCAACATTGTATAGTCTTGCCTCTTTTGTCACAGATTAATTGACCATAGGTGCATAGGTTTATTTCTGGCTTTGATTGAAATTCAATCTATAGGTAAATTTGGGGATGACTATTGGCTTAGTCGGCAAAGAGTCTGCCTGCAATGCAGGAGACCTGGGTTTGGTTCCTGGGTCAGGATGATCCCCTGGAGAAGGAAATGGCAACCCAACCTACTCCAATATCCTTGCCTGGAGAATCTCATGGATGGAGTAGTCTGGTGGGCTACAGTCTATGGGGTCGCAAGAGTCGGACACAAGTAAGCACACAGCACAGTAGTTTAAGTTGTTGCTTTTTTCTGTCTAAACATTATGCAGATCTCCTTTTAATTTTGTCTGCTTAATGTGTTTCAATTGAATTTTATCAGGTTCACTATAAATGGCTCCCCTGATAGCTCAGTTGGTAAAGAATCCACCTGCAATGCAGGAGACCCTGGTTTGATCCCTGGGCTGGGAAGATCCCCTGGAGAAAGGAAAGGCCACCCACTCCAGTATTCTGGTCTGGAGAATTCGTGGACAGTATAGTTCATGGGATTCCAAAGAGTTGGAAACAATTGAGTGACTTTTTCTTCACTTCATAAATGGCTTAAGAATTTTTTTTTTTAGATTTATGCATAAATGCACACAGACATTTCCTTTGTGTTTTATTATATCTAATTTTAACTGTTGAAAATGTTTCTTAATTCCTATGGTTTTTTTCATTGAGCTGAACATTTTTGAGTTATGTTCATCAATTTCAAGTCATATGTTGTTTTTTCTATATATATATATTTTATTAGCATATTTTCATTGTGATTCTAATTATTTGAAATTCATAGGTATCTGATTTATGACTCAATATATGTTTCCTTTTACAAATGTTTTATGATTGCTTGGAAAAATATGCATGAATATTGAGATGGTTAAATTTTTGTATCAACTTTACAGGCCATGGGATGCCCAGAATAGATAGTATTTCTGAGTGTATCTATGAGGATGTTTCCAGATGAGATTAGCATTTAAATTGATAGATTTCCCTCCCCAGTTTGAGTAAATATCATCCAGTTTCTTGAAGATACAAATATCTTCTCTATTTATATAAAAATTTGTCAGAATAGGATTTATACTATCAACTCTCTTTGTTCTCAGGCCTTGGGAAGCTAACTGAACTAAATCACTGACTCCCAAGCTTGCAGATGGCAGAATGTGGTCCTTCCCATCCTCTATAACAACAGCAAATACATTTTTGTAAGAATGTGTGTATAGATTCTGTTTATCTAGAGAAATTTAACTAATATGGACTTTCACTAGTTATGTTGAAGCTGTGGTACTAAATGTACAGAACTTCAGGATTTAAAAATTTTCCCCACGAATGGACTATTCACTATTAAGACCTGATCTATTTTCTTGGTGCTAATGTTTTTCTATCTAAAAATATCATTATCTATTGTTAATAACTTTCTTTGCCAAATATTTCCCTCATTGATCTTTGTAATGTTAAGTACTCTGGTGAAGAATTTTGATATCAACTATTTTATATTTTTTAATAAGCCTCTTTTAGGGAAGTTTTAGTTTCACAGTAAAATTGGGAGACAGGTACAGAGGTTTCTCATGTAACTCCTGTCCCCACAGATGCATAGTCTCCCTCCCCATCAACGTCCTCCATCAAAGTGGCACCTTGATCATCAACATCTTTCACCAGATATTTACTAGTGATGGACCTATATTGACACAGAAAACCACCCAAAGGCCATAATTTCCATTCTGACTCAATCTTGGTGTTGCATATTCTATGAAGTGACATGAAAGTCACTCAGTCATGTCTGACTCTTCGCGATTCCATGGACTGTAGCCTGCCTGGCTCCTCTGTCCATGGAATTCTCCAGGCAAGAATACTGGAGTGGGTAGCCTTTCCATTCTCCAGAATATCTTCCCAAACCAGGGATCAGCCCAGGTTTCCCACACTGAAGGAGGATTTTCTTTTACTATCTGAGCCCTCAGGGAAGCCCATGTATATGCTATAGGTGTGGACAAAAATATAATGACATATATCAATTTTCACTGGCCTAAAAATCTCCTGGGTTTCATCTGTCCTCTGTTCCCCACAATCCCTGACAATCATTGATCTTTCCACTGCCTCCATAGTTTTTGCCTTTGCTAGAATGTCATATGGAACCATATGGTATGCAACTTTTTCAGAATTTTTTTTTTCACTTAGTAATAGGCATTTAAGGTTTCTCTGTCATATCGTGAATGATAGATCAATTTCCTTCTAGTACAGAATCATATTCCATTGTCTGGATGTACTACAGCTTGTTCTTCACCTATTGAAGAACATCTTGGTTGTTTCCAAGTATTGGCAATTAAGAAAAAATCTGCTAATACTATCTGTGTGCAGGTTTTGTGTGAACATGACTTTTCAATTCCTTTGAGTAAATACCAGGGAATGTGATTAGTAGATAGTATAGTAAGAGAATGTTTAATATTTAAGAGGTTGACAAACTGTCTTCCAAAGTGGTTTTACCCTTTTATATTCCTACTAGCAATAAATCAGAGTTCCCTTTGAGTGATATCCTCATAGCATTTGGTGTTGTAATATTCCAGAGTTTAGCCATTCTCATAGGTATGTGGCAGTGTGTCATGGTTGCTTCATTTGCATTTGCTTGATAAGTGATAAAGTGTATATTTTCATGTGCTTATTTGCCATCTACATATTTTCTTTGTTGTGGGGTCTATTAAGGCCTTTGTAACATATTATGGAAAAGTCTGAATGATCTTTTAGCCAACCTAATAATTGAGTTGTATATTCTTTATTGCTGCATTTTAGGTATTCTTTGAATATTTTGAATGACAGTCCTTTATCAGATGGCCTTTTGCAAATATTTTACCCCGATATGTGGCTTGTCTTCTCAATCTCTTAAACAGACTCTTTAATAGTACAGAAGGCTTTAATTTTAATTACATCCAGGTTATCAATGATTTCTTTCATGAATCTTGCCCTGTTTGTGTATTAGTTTGTATGAAGGACCATGTTAGGTATTTTCCCAGCCTAGGGTTTCCCAGAACCAACAAGATTACAGTGTATCCAAGTGAAAGAGGGCCTGTGCTTTCCAATGCTCATGGGTTCTCATGCGTCCTCATCTAGATCTTAATTGAAAAATACATCTCTTTCATTCTTTCATCCATTTATTCTCTTATGTGCAAAAACAATTCTACTATCATAGACCTTTATCTAGATTTGAGAGTCCTGGGTTCATTCAGAAATCCTATATTTGTATCATTAAGACTAACTTTAGGGATATGTTGAGATAGCTGGATGGCATTACCGATTCAATGGATGTGAGTTTGAGTGAACTCCGGGAGTTGGTGATGGACAGGGAGGCCTGGCGTGCTGCAATTCATGGGGTCGCAAAGAGTCAGATGTGACTGAGCAACTGAACTGAACTGAACATAAAACCAAAATTATTGTTGTTGCTGTTCAGTCACTCAGTCCTGTTCGACTCTTTGTGACCCCATGGACTACAGCACACCAGGCTTCCCTGTCCATCATCATCTCCTAAAGCTTTCTCAAGCTCATGTTCATTGAGTTAGTGATGCCACCAACCATCTTGTCTTCTGTCATCTTTTTCTCCTCCTGCCCTCAATCTTTCCCAGAATCAGGGTCTTTTCCAATGAGTTGGTTCTTCACATCAGGTGACCATAGTATTGGAACTTCAGCTTCAATATCAGTCCTTTTAATGAATAGTCAGGACAGGTTTCCTTAAGGATTGACTTGTTTGATCTCCTTGCAGTCCAAGGGACTCTCAACAGTCTTCTCCAATACCACAAACCAAAGCATCAATTCTTTGTCACTCAGCTATCTTTATGGTTCCAAATCTCACATCCATAAGTGACTACTGGAAAAACCATAGCTTTGATTAGATGGACCTCTGTGGGCATAATAATGTCTCAGCTTTTTAATATGCTATCTAATTTTGTCAGTGTTTCTTCCAAGGAGCAAGTGTTTTTCACTTTTGTGGTTGTTGTCACTATCTGCAATGATTTTGGAGCCCCCCAAAATAAAGTCTGTCACTGTTTTCCCTGTTTCCCTGTCTATTTTCTAGGGTTTCCCAGAACCAACAAGATTACAGTGTATCCAAGTGAAAGAGGGCCTGTGCTTTCCAATGCTCATGGGTTCTCATGCGTCCTCATCTAGATCTTAATTGAAAAATACATCTCTTTCATTCTTTCATCCATTTATTCTCTTATGTGCAAAAACAATTCTACTATCATAGACCTTTATCTAGATTTGAGAGTCCTGGGTTCATTCAGAAATCCTATATTAGTATCATTAAGACTAACTTTAGGGATATGTTGAGATAGCTGGATGGCATTACCGATTCAATGGATGTGAGTTTGAGTGAACTCCGGGAGTTGGTGATGGACAGGGAGGCCTGGCGTGCTGCAATTCATGGGGTCGCAAAGAGTCAGATGTGACTGAGCAACTGAACTGAACTGAACATAAAACCAAAATTATTGTTGTTGCTGTTCAGTCACTCAGTCCTGTTCGACTCTTTGTGACCCCATGGACTACAGCACACCAGGCTTCCCTGTCCATCATCATCTCCTAAAGCTTTCTCAAGCTCATGTTCATTGAGTTAGTGATGCCATCCAACCATCTTGTCTTCTGTCATCTTTTTCTCCTCCTGCCCTCAATCTTTCCCAGAATCAGGGTCTTTTCCAATGAGTTGGTTCTCCACATCAGGTGACCATAGTATTGGAACTTCAGCTTCAATATCAGTCCTTTTAATGAATAGTCAGGACAGGTTTCCTTAAGGATTGACTTGTTTGATCTCCTTGCAGTCCAAGGGACTCTCAACAGTCTTCTCCAATACCACAAACCAAAGCATCAATTCTTTGTCACTCAGCTATCTTTATGGTTCCAAATCTCACATCCATAAGTGACTACTGGAAAAACCATAGCTTTGATTAGATGGACCTCTGTGGGCATAATAATGTCTCAGCTTTTTAATATGCTATCTAATTTTGTCAGTGTTTCTTCCAAGGAGCAAGTGTTTTTCACTTTTGTGGTTGTTGTCACTATCTGCAATGATTTTGGAGCCCCCCAAAATAAAGTCTGTCACTGTTTTCCCTGTTTCCCTGTCTATTTGCCATAAAGTGATGGGACCAGATGCCATGATCTTCATTTTTTGAATATTGAATTTTAAGCCAGCCTTTTCACTCTCCTCTTTAATTTTCATCAAAAGTCTCTTTAGTTCCTCTTTGCTTTCTGCCATAGGGGTGGTATCATCTGCATATCTGAAGTTATTGATGTTTCTCCCAGAAATATTGATCTGCAAAAAGGTTTCTCAGGAGGCATGTAAGGTGGTTGATATTCCCATCTCTTTAAAAATTTTCCACTGTTTGTTATGATCCACACAGTCAAAGACTTTAGTATAGTCAATGAAGCAGAAGTAGATTTTTTTTGTTTTTTCTGGAAGTCTACTGCTTTTTTTATGATTCAGCAGATGTTGGCAATTTGATCTTTGGTTCCTCTGCCTTTTCTAAATCCAATTTGAACCTCTGGAAGTTCTTGATTCATGTACTGTTGTATCCTGGGTTGGAGAATTTTGAGCATTACTTTGCTAGCATAGTTTATACCAAAAAAATAGTTTAATTTCTTTCAGGTTGAAAAAAAATTGAAAGTAGTTAGTCTAGGGTAGGCATGATAATTCAACAGTTGTAGTAAACACAATTTCCTTATCTATTTATGCTCTTTCAGTTGAAAATAAAACATTTATCTCTAAGACTGCCTAATTATAAATGAGTGATGCACCCCTTTGTTCTCTGTTCCTGGCAGAATGATGGGAAAGAAACAGAGAAACACATTCCAACAGCAGTCTCCTATAAGGAGATTTCATAGTTTACCACCCAACACCTACACTTGCATATCACTGGATAGAATCTACGTTTCCATCATTATTTCTTTCTGGGAGAATGACTGGAAAGTTAATCTTTAGCCATGCATACTGCCACTGTAATAAAGTTAGATTTATTCAGATGTATTAGATGTGTTCAGTAGTTAGATTAATGAGGAAAGTATATTAAATAGGCAATAAGCATTCTCTGCTACATGAAGCTAAGTTCTTTTCTCTTGTTCACTGCTGTCATTGACCTTAAGACTTGAAATCAAGGGTGTTGCCAAAGCAAACAAAAGATATCACCCTCTAAGGGCCAAAATAGCATCAATTTTACCTTAAAGCTATAGATGAAAGTTCCTGTCATGTTTGAAACCTTGTTTACTTATAAGCTCAGCTCTATACTTTACAAGCTGTTTGTAATATTTTTATCAAGTTCTTTGTTGCAAAACATCATTTCAGAATACAGCAATCTTCCACTTAAGGTGAATGATGTGATTCTAAAAACCTAACATTCTGTATGAACATATTTAAGGGAATAACACCCTTGTCCTCATCGCTTTAAGTTGGAAAAAATCATAATTCATTACACCTAAATCAAAACCCCAAATAATTCCTAAATCATTACCAAGCACAATAAAATGCTTACTCATAAGCTACAAAATATCATCTTTAGATGTAAAGAAGCTTAAAAGTTTGCTTCCTGACCATCAAAAAATCAATGTGGTCATTAAATTTGTTTTGTATACAATAAAATATACAATTTTCATGTTGCACTGTAAGCATTTTGTTTATGATAGGGAAAGACCAATAACACACCACAATAAATACATTTATGAGGAAAACTGCATGTAAAAATTTACAATAAAATGCCAATTTCCTTCAGTAAACCAGATGAGTTAGAGACTTAATATTTGAAAAAAGCTGAGAATTGAGGAGTGAAGGAGGAAACAGTCACTAATTACCTCTGGTTACAGAAGTTGATGGCACAGACAAATCAGATAAAGAGGCAGCAACTCTAGGTTAACTATCCAACTCAGAAGAACCAATACAGATTCTTTGCCACCCTGATGCAGCTGTAAGAATCTGTGAGAGAAAAGCTTCAAGGAAATTGGCTAAAGGTCAGTTCTAATGAGGTGGATGAAACTGGAGCTGATTATACAGAGTGAAGTAAGCCAGAAAGAAAAACACCAATACAGTGTACTAACACATATATATGGAATTTAGAAAGATGGTAACGATAACCCTGTATGCGAGACAGCAAAAGAGACACAGATGTATAGAACAGTCTTTTGGACTCTGTGGGAGAGGGAGAGGGTGGGATGATTTGGGAGAATGGCATTGAAACATGTATAATATCATATAAGAAATGAATCGCCAGTCTAGGTTTGATGCAAATACAAGATGTTTGGGGCTGGTACACTGGGATGACACAGAGGGATGGTACAGGGAGGGAGGAGGGAGAGGGGTTCAGGATTGGGAATACGTGTGCACCCTTGGTGGATTCATGTTGATGTATGGCAAAACCAATACAATATTGTAAGTAATTAGCCTGCAATTAAAATAAATAAATTTAAATTAAAATAAATAAATAAAATCTAAAAAAAAAGGTTTAGGTTGAGAAAACTGCAAATGGAACTTTATATTTCTGATTGAAACATTTAAAAATTTTCATATGCCAATGTAAGACATTCTACTTTTGTGAATTTAGAGAAAGATTCTCATCCTAGTGCCATAGTATTCAAGAAAAATATGTATTATTGCATCTACATAATTCATCCACTATGATACCTCTCTAAGTGCCAGCAACATCTGAGATTCAAATCCCTCCCCCTCCTTTTAACCATCAGTGTGCTTTTCAAAATATCTATGTGGGAGTCTAGCAGTCTATTAACAGGTTTTGGAATGTAATTTAAAGTTAATTCTTTATATAACCTGTTTAAAATGTGCTCTTTTGTTTTAAGGATGTAGTTTTTTAATAAATAAATTTTGCTTAAAAATAAAATAGCTTAGACAAATGACAACTGTCTCCTAATTGGTCTATAAGTTTAATCCAGCTCCTCTTAAAATATCTGTGAGACACCCCTGCCCCCTACTTTTTGCAGATATAGATAAGCTTTTCCCAATATTTATACAGTAGCACACAGGACAGAATAATCAAAACCATTTTGAAAAAAAAAGAGCAAATTGGAAGAATCAGTCTGCCCAATGGAGAGGCTTACTATATAACTATAGCAATCAAATTGATGTGATACTACTGATTCTTTTGATGGAACTATTCCTTATCTTGCCTGTTTTGCTTGTCACACAAGTCAACAATTGTGTTAAAATTTCACAGATTGAGACACCCCTGCCCCCTACTTTTTGCAGATATAGATAAGCTTTTCCCAATATTTATACAGTAGCACACAGGACAGAATAATCAAAACCATTTTGAAAAAAAAAGAGCAAATTGGAAGAATCAGTCTGCCCAATGGAGAGGCTTCCTATATAACTATAGCAATCAAATTGATGTGATACTACTGATTCTTTTGATGGAACTATTCCTTATCTTGCCTGTTGTGCTTGTCACACAAGTCAACAATTGTGTTAAAATTTCACAGAAGCAAATATACACAAACGAGTGCATGCAAAACAGGTGAACTCTTTTGTGTTCTTAATAAGGCTTTAATCATCATATTATAAAAATTTTATTTCTACTATATTGCATATGAATGTATTAAACAAATAAGCATGCAAAATATACATATTTTTTAAATTTAGGTCTTTAATCCACCTCATGTGCACTGTTGAGTATGAGCATAGTCTTGTTTTTTTTTTTCAAATGGATATTCTTTCTTACACTGTGTACAGAATTGCTCACTCTATGCCACAATTTGAATTTGCAAAATTTCTTGCATTTATATGAATGAATCCTTAAACCTATAATCCTATCCCATTAAACTGTTTCATTTATATATTAGTTGCAATAACTAACTGTATTAGTTTTCTATTGCTATATAAGAAGAATGCATATTACCTTATGGTTTCTGAGAATTAGAATTTTGGGCATGGTTTAGCAGGGTCTTCTGTTAAGAAGCTTCCAGGTTCAGCTCCTGTCGGGACAGAGGAGATGTCCATGTCCAGTTCACTGAGCTTGTGATCAGAACCCATTTCCATGTAACTGAAGGACTTAGAGTCCTGGCTTTCTACTGTCTTCAGTCTGGATACCAAATCACTTCCTAGGACAGCCTCAATGTGTGGGCCATCAATCAGTTCAGTTCAGTCTCTCAGTCGTGTCCGACTCTTTCCGACCCCATGAATCGCAGCACGCCAGGCCTCCCTGTCCACCACCAACTGCTGGAGTTCACTCAGACCCACGTTCATCGAGTCAGTGATGCCATCTAGCCATCTCATCCTCTGTCGTCCCCTTCTCCTCCTGCCCCCAATCCCTCCCAGCACCAGGGTCTTTTCCAATGAGTCAACTCTTCATATGAGGTGGCCAAAGTACTGGAGCAGTGATTTTGGAGCCCAAAAAAATAAAGTCTGACACTGTTTCCACTGTTTCNTGAACTCCGGGAGTTGGTGATGGACAGGGAGGCCTGGCGTACTGCGATTCATGGGGTCGCAAAGAGTCAGACACGACTGCGCGACTGAACTGAACTGTATTGCTGAGTAGAACACAGACTCTAAACAATTTCTGGGACTTAAAATATGTACTGAAATCAAGGATTTCTATGCCATGGAATCATCTTTTTGCATGAGCCATTATGAATGAGTTAGTCATTCATTTGCGTCCAATTCTTTTGGGACCCCAAGGACTGTAGCCTGCAACACTCCTCTGTCCATGGAATTCTCCAGGAAAGAATACTGGAGTCGGTAGCAATTCCCTTCTCCAAGAACATTCCAGGAGATGTTCCTGACTCTGGGGTTGAACCTGGGTCCCCTGTACTGTAGGCAGATTCTTTGCCATCTGAGCCACTTGGGAAAAACAATTTAATTATGACAGTTTCTCAAATATGCTTCACTTGGCCAGTCATATGCTTTTCTTGAATAACTTGATCTCCTTCCTTTGTTGGTAACATTCAGATCCAGACTGGAAACAACACTTTCTGAAACAGTGTTTTTGATCCTCTCTTTCTTTACCTTTCCTGACTACCCTCCCTGTATGTACTGTCTTACAGCTTTCAATTTTTCCTTCAGATCGTAAGCTCCATGGGGAAAAGTCTATGTCTTTGTAACTACTATCTTCATTATCTAGGACAGAACTGTTACTTCAGTTCAGTTCAGTTCAGTCACTCAGTCACGTCCAACTCTTTGTGACCCCATGGACTGCAGCATGCCAGCTTCCCTGTCCATCAGCAATTCCTGGAGCTTGCTCAAACTCACGTCCATCGCGTGAGTGACTCCATCCAACCATCCCATCCTCTGTTCTCTCCTTTTCCTACTGCCTTCAATCTTTCCCAGCAACAAGGTCTTTTTTCAGTGAGTCAGTTCATTGCATCATGTGGCCAAAGTGTTGGAGTTTCAGCTTCAGCATCAGTCCTTCCAATGAATATTCAGGTCTTCAGTTCAGTTCAGTTCAGTCACTCAGTCACGTCCAACTCTTTGTGACCCCATGGACTGCAGCATGCCAGCTTCCCTGTCCATCAGCAATTCCTGGAGCTTGCTCAAACTCACGTCCATCGCGTGAGTGACTCCATCCAACCATCCCATCCTCTGTTCTCTCCTTTTCCTACTGCCTTCAATCTTTCCCAGCAACAAGGTCTTTTTTCAGTGAGTCAGTTCATTGCATCATGTGGCCAAAGTGTTGGAGTTTCAGCTTCAGCATCAGTCCTTCCAATGAATATTCAGGACTGATTTCCTTTACAATTGACTGGTTTTATCACCTTGCAGTCCAAGGGACTCTCAAGAGTCTTCTCCAATACCATAAATCAAAAGCATCAATTCTTCAGCACTCAGCTTTCTTTATAGTCCAACTCTCACATCCATACATGATTACTGGAAAAACCATAGCTCTGACTATACAGACCTTGGTCAGCCAACTGCTATCTCTGCTTTTCAATATGCAGACTATGTTGGTCTTCATTTTTCTTCCAAGGAGCAAGTGTCTTTTAATTTCATGGCTGCAGTCACAATCTGCAGTGATTTTGGAATCCAAGAAAATAAAGTCTGTCACTGTTTTCATTGTTTCCCCATCTATTTGCCATGAAATGATGAGACTTGATGTCATGATCTTTGTTTTCTGAATGTTGAGCTTTAAACCAGCTTTTTCACTCTCCTCTTTCCCTTTCATGAAGAGGCTATCTAGTTCCTCTTCACTTTCTGCCATAAGGGTGGTGTCATCTGCATATCTGAGGTTATTGAAATTTCTCCTGGCAGCTTGATTCCAGCTTGTGTTTCATTCATCCCAGCGTTTCTCATGATGTACTCTGCATAGAAGTTAAATAAGCAGGGTGACAATAGACAGCCTTGATGTACCCTTTTCCTATTTGGAACCAGTCTGTTGTTCCATGTCCAGTTCTAAGTGTTGCTTCTTGGCCTGCATACATATTTCTCAAGAATTTTCCACAGTTTGCTCATAGGGGCTCAATAAATATTTTAAATGAATGAATTATCATTGAATACTGGAGTACACCTTGAAACATGGTGATACTTGAAGAGAAAATGAGTGAAAATCTAGAATTTATTTTTAACATCAGTTTTATCCTTTTTATTTGAAATCTTAAAATGAAATGACAGCTATGTATTAGAAAGCCAAGAAGAGATTCTATGCTCTACAAATGTTGATACAGAAAAAAATGAGAACCTCTATGTGGTCCATAGCAGTTACAAGGAGATTTGCAAAGATATATTCAAATACAGCTGAATTCTTAAGAGCAAGTAGTTATGTAGATTTGGCTGCAATTTCCAAACTACATTCACTTTTGGATGTCTCACTTAAAATGAAACAACCCAGTCTCCGATATCTTTTTTCTGCTTTAGCATGTCTCTGTTATCTAGGTATAACAAATAGTCTTATGTGGGGATTTAGCTAGACATGTAGCATGGTTTCTCTCTGGTTCCTCAATTTTTTTCTTTCTGGTCCTAAATAAAATGAAGCTTCAGTACAAGCATACTTCCTTTATCCATTTCAAAATATTTACTAAATGCCTATCATGTGCTAGAAAATTTTCAAGAAGCTTCTTAGGAATTCATTTATTGATGGCCCAATTTTCTTCCTATTTTATTCACTCTATAGCTCAGCTGTAATGCGGGGGTAATTTTTTTGCCATGTCAACATGATGAACTTGATGTTAAGCCTAACAATAGGTAGAAGACTATGTCCTAGAACTACATCGTTGCTGTTTGACATGGTCTGTAGATAAAGCTTTGTTACAGCCACACTATGCCCCCTCCAAGAAACATGCTGGCTTTCTTAAATCTATGGTATTTGATGATATTTTCCTACATGTTGGAATCAATACAGAATATTGTGCTTGTTGTAATAATTAGTTTCATTTTCTTATTAGTAGTAAATGTTAAGTGCAGGGAAGGTATGTCCACATACAGCTTTTTCCTCATTTTTTATTGTGGTATAATTGGCACTAGTAAACTGCACAAACTTAAAAAACCCAATTTGATAAGTCTGATGTCATTTAATATATAGACACTTTGAAACCAATCACTGCAATCAAGATGCGAATATATCATATTCAATACCATAAAAGTTTTCTGATGTCCCTTTATAATCCCCATCTCATGGCCCACTGGACTACCAGGGAAGTCCCAGAATTCTAGTTTTCTATACCCACTAATTGTCATTTTCTTTTCTTCTGCCCATATATTAAGAGCCACATGATTCAGAATATTTGAAAACAAGATTCTATTTATTTCTACCTCCAAGATTCTCTCTTGTCCATACTTGCACTTGTCCCAATAATAGAAGGCTCTCTAAGCACTTTTACTGCCCCTCTGCGTTCTCCACCACACCCTTCTGCCAGATGAGGGGTTTGGAAAGCATTTATTCCTCCATCCATCTGCTTCCTTCCCAAAACTCTTGTGTTACACTGGGTTGTATAGCACGTAGAACTTCAACAAGAGCAGGTCCCTTCTGTTAGTAAAGCTGCTATTCCACAGTCATGTTACATATTCCTGGGTGATCATTCATGTCTCCAGGGTTGATTTTCCGCGATTCACATATGCCCATGGAAACACAGAATGGGATGCTCTTTTCAATCACCTTTGCTTTCTTTCCCCACTCATCTTGAAGTTTCTGATTCAGAATAATTCTGTATGTAATTAGGGATCTTTTTCTCAAGTACTTTCCTCGATAGGCAAATTAATTACATATACCATGGTTTTCCTGTATGGTCACAAAGTCTTTCTCTCTGACACATAAGTGCTATCTTGCTTGACTAGGATCCTCTGGTGACAGTTTTCTGTGTTGTAGATATTATTTCAGGCTCTTCTCACTTCCAACACTGCATGAAAGAAAGTGAAAGTGTTGTAGCTGACTCTCTGCAACCCCAGTGACTGTAGCTTGTCAGGTTCCTCTGTCCATGGGATTCTCTAGGCAAGAATCCTGGAGCAGGTTGCCATGCCCTTCTCCACACAATCTTCCTGCCCCAGAAATTCAACCCAGGTCTCCTGCATCGCAGGCAGAGTCTTTACCTTCTGAGCCACCAGGGAAGCCCCAACATTGCATGAGAGACCTCCAAACACTAGTTTGTTTCCCCTTTTGTAAGGAATCTATACTTTCCACCCTGTGCTTGTTATTTTTCTCTGTGTCCTTATCTTTCTGGAGGTTTACAGGATATGCCAAGTATGTATCCTTTCTCATCAACACAGACTGGATCTCAGCAAGCCCTCTCAGTCTGTAGATGGAGGTCTTTTATAATCACAGAAGAATTACTTCCTATTATGTAATTATTGCCTTTCTTCCGTTGGTGGAATACCTGTGATTTTTATCACGTGTTTCCTAGATCTGTGCTATAATCTCTTTATTATCCTTCAGGATTTCTACCACTGTATATTTTGCCCTTGATCTTTCAGGGCCTGATTTTGGTACCAGATGTGATAGTCTCTCCTTCCAATATCTGACTTAATTGGAAAAATGTTTTTTGTATACATATATGTCTGTGTACAAACATACTACTCCTTTGTGTCCTCAAGTGCTCCTATGTTTACTTTAATTTTTTAATCCCACTCCTCTTGGAGCAGTATTTCAATGATAATATATTTTAAGTCTTATGCCTAATTTTCTTTCATTGGCCTGTTGTGCAATGTTCATACATCCCATGAACCCAAGTATATATTTCCTTAATGGCAAAAGGGACTCTGCTTGTGTGATTAAATTAAGGATCTGGAAATGAGGAGATTTTTCTGGCTTACCTGGCTGGGATGAGGATCACTAATGGTGCTGCAAGAGGAGTTATGGTTATGTGACAGTTATCACTAGAAAGAAAACAACAGCCCAACCAAACAGTGAGCGATGACATGAAAGTATAGTTTACTCTATAAACAAGAAAAGATATAAGCATCTGATGCAGAGTTCCAAAGAATAGCAAGAAGAGATAAGAAAGCCTTCCTCAGCGATCAATGCAAAAGAATAGAGGAAAACAGAATGGGAAAGACTAGAGATCTCTTCAAAAAAATTAGAGATACCAAGGGAACATTTCACACAAAGATGGGCTTGATAAAGGACAGAAATGGTAAGGACCTAACAGAAGCAGAAGATATTAGGAAAAGGTGGCAAGAATACACAAAAGAACTGTACAAAAAAGATCTTCAAGACCAAGATAATCACAATAGTGTGATCACTCACCTAGAGCCAGACATCCTAGAATGTGAAGTCAAGTGGGCCTTAGAAAGCATCACTACAAACAAAACTAGTGGAGGTGATGGAATTCCAGTTGAGCTATTTCAAATCCTGAAAGATAATGCTGTGAAAATGCTGCACGCAATATGCCAGCAAATTTGGAAAACTCAGCATTGGCCACAGGACTGGAAAAGGTCAGTTTTCATTCTAATCCCAAAGAAAGGCAATGCCAAAGAATGCTCAAACTACCGCACAATTACACTCATCTCACACGTTAGTAAAATAATGCTCAAAAGACTCCAAGCCAGACTTCAGCAATACGTGAACCGTGAACTTCCAGATGTTCAAGCTGGTTTTAGAAAAGGCAGAGGAACCAGAGATCAAATTGCCAAATCCGCTGGATCATTGAAAAAGCAAGAGAGTTCCAAAAAAACATCTATTTCTGCTTTATTGACTATGCCAAAGCCTTTGACTGTGTGGATCACAATACACTGTGGAAAATTCTGAAAGAGATGAGAATACCAGACCACTTGACCTGCCTCTTGAGAAAACTGTATGCAGGTCAGGAAGCAACAGTTAGAACTGGACATGGAGCAGCAGACTGGTTCCAAATAGGAAAAGGAGTACGTCAAGGCTGTATATTGTCACCCTGCTTATTTAACTTATATGCAGAGTACATCATGAGAAACACTGGGCTGGAAGAAGCACAAGCTGGAATCAAGATTGCTGGGAGAAATATCAATAACCTCAGATATGCAGATGACACCACCCTTATGGCAGAAAGTGAAGAAGAACTAAAAAGTCTCTTGATGAAAGTGAAAGAGGAGAGTGAAAAAGTTGGCTTAAAGCTCAACATTCAGAAAATGAAGATCATAGCATCCGGTCCCATGACTTCATGGGAAATAGATGGGGAAACAGTGTCAGACTTTATTTTTTGGGGCTCCAAAATCACTGCAGATGGTGATTGCATCCATGAAATTAAAAGACGCTTACTCCTTGGAAGAAAAGTTATGACCAACCTAGACAGCATATTAAAAAGCAGAGACATTACTTTGCCAAGAAAGTTCTGTGTAGTCAAGGCTATGGTTTTTCCAGTGGTCATGTATGGATGTGAAAGTTGGACTGTGAATAAAGCTGAGGGCCGAAGAATTGATGCTTTTGAACTGTAGTGTTGGAGAAGACTCTTGAGAGTCCCTTGGACTACAAGGAGATCCAACCAGTCCATTCTGAAGGAGATTAGCCCTGGGATTTCTTTGGAAGGAATGATGCTAAAGCTGAAACTCCAGTACTTTGGCCACCTCATGGAAGAGTTGACTCATTGGAAAATACTCTGATGCTGGGAGGGATTGGGGGCAGGAGGAGAAGAGGACGACAGAGAATGAGATGGCTGGATGGCATCACTGACTCGATGGCCGTGAGTCTGAGTGAACTCCGGGAGTTGGTGATGGACAGGGAGGCCTGGCGTGCTGCAATTCATGGGGTTGCAAAGAGTGGGACACAACTGAGCGACTGAATTGAACTGAACTGAACTGAATAAATACTACAAATGAATCTTAAAGATGTAAAAGACCAGACAATAAATACATAAATATTAATATGTAATGAGTATTATTTTACCTATTAGATTTAGAAAGATTAAAAAGTTTAGTAATAACCATTTTGGCCCATGATGTTGCATAATCATTCTTAACATTTCTGATGGTTATCTAGCTATTAGATACCAATCTTAGGAAGCTAGGATTTATTTATTTTTGTATTTCTAATGTTGAACCCATACTATAACATATAATTCAATTTACATTAAAAAAAATAATGTTAGCTAAAGATCATGTTGCTGAGAAGGTAGAATATACTTTGTCTATTAAAGTAAGAACCATCTTAACATTTACAGAAAAACTGATAAATTATTGAAACAAACTATGCCAATTAACTCTCAATCAAAAATGTAATTAATTATACACAGCTATTCTAGAGCATACTAACTAATCATGATTTTAGCACAGCCATCCTTTTGTCATTGGAATCTATCAGATTAGATTATCTCAATGCAAAATATATTTTTTGTTGTTCATTATTTTGACTTAAACTCATTTTGTTTTCTTCAGTGTAGGTTGTCTTCTATTACCAATGTGTTCTCAAAATTATAATTATCAGCAAGTCACAGCAACTAATAAGCTCACATAGCACACTATTTACAAGTTTATTGACAGTACTAATTATTTACTAACTTGAAGAGAATCTTCCCTTTCTACCATCATCATTGAAATTCTAGTAAATTGCACCAGTAAATTGTCTGAAATTCACTAGTATTTAACAGTTCTGTCTTACACATCTGCATAACAGAATTTCTGTCTAAATTCCTGCACATTAACAAACATAATTAAGCTGTTGCAAAATTTTTTGAGATGAGCATGTAAAAATAATTAAGTGAAAATTTAGATTCTTGTCCTTTTCAACTGATTGCATTTCAGAAGTAAAAAGAAAGCATTAAAAGAATATCTTGCTTTTGAAATAATTTTCTCTTCTGTGGACATTAGTTTGAATTAAAGCAACGAATATATATTACTAAAACACAATAAGTACAAATTGTGAAAATCTATAATTTTAATATGCTCATTAAAATATCCTTCTGGTATAAAGTCCAATCTTGTATCAAATTATATATATTTCTCTCTCAAAATTACTGGGACAATCCTGGGCATTCCGGTGTAACTAAAATCAATTAAGTGAATAATAGATTATTTTTCTCTCTCTTCTTCTTTTAATTTACTGAAAATAAAAATAATTAGAGTGAATTGAAAGTAAATATTGTGTGGTAGATATGCTCTTAGCCATGAAAGAGAGGAGAGAGTATGTAGTATGCTATGATCTGTTTCTAAACGTGCTAGTAGGAGCAGACATGAATTCACGTCTGTTGTCTTAACATATATCCACTTGAAGGGAAACACCTGCATTAAATGCACAACACTTCTGTCATAGATATGCTTACCATTTTCTCCTAAATGACCTTGAAGATTAATGAAATTCACATGAAAGATTTTACTACGCGTATTTAAAGAAAGCAGTTTAAAAGATTCAGATGGCTTTATAAAACTGAACTTCATTTCATTAAAAAAAAAAAATCCTCTGTTCTCATCTGTTGAGAAAATAAACTACTGCACCTCAAAGCAGTTTACAAGCAACTTTCATGGTCTTTGTTGTCACATGGCAGCGTCTGCTAGATTGACAAGTGGTGCAATGGTCTTTGAGGACTGATTTCTAAGGATGTTAAAAGAGCATGAACTTCATTCTTTTAAAATACCTTCTTAAATACGAGCTGCAAAACAAAGTCAACCACTGCTCCAACCATTAAAAAAGAAGAGTTCTGTGTTTGACAATGGGAAACACTGCAAAGAAGAAAATGTACATTAATCTAGTTTATTGTTTTCATCTGACAAAAGTAGAGATACAGAGCTGTAGAACAATGGTAACTGTGTATGCTCTGTTCAGCAAGGTAAATCTACATACAGTCACTAGTGGTTAAGATAAAAGGAATCTTAGAGTGCCATATGCTGACATTTAGAAGGAAATCTATTAAATCTATTAATATCTCAAACTTTTCCTTGAGCTTTCAGAACATTTGCAGGCTTCTGGATTTATAATTTCCCTATACAACATGAAGACATGATTTCTTTGGGTTAGAAAATGCTTTAGGCACGATATCCTCAAAATGGGTTTTTACTCACTTTGCTGCCTCCTGCCTCACTGGGGCATCTCTCCTCCTGGGGCAACTCCCTGGGCACTCTTTCCAGCTGTGACTCCCATCAAGAAGTAAGACAATTTCGTATCTAACAAAAATAATCCCACTGGTAAAAAAAAAAAAAAAAACTGCTGCAAATAGAGACTTGGATTTTATTTCTTACCCTTTCCTGAAAATAGAGAAAATCCAAATAAAGGAAATTATAAACTCTCATCAAACTGATACAATTTATTTCATAATGCAGAACCTCTCCTGTAGAACGTTAAGTGTTATTCTCTCAGTTGTGTCCAGCTCTTTGTGATTCCCTTGGACTGTAGGCCACCAGCTTCCTCTGTCCAGGGAAGTCTCCAGACAAGAATACTGGAGTGGGTAGCTATTCCCTTCTCCTGACCTAGGAATAGAACCCAGGTTTCCTGCAGGCATATTCTTTACCATCTGAGCCACCAAGGAAGCCTCTTCTGTAAAATCTTCCTATATAATTTGTCTACCTGTTTAATAGAGGTGTTTGAACCCGAAGGATTTATATTTCACAATGTGTAGTATAGAAAATGCACAGAGCAATGCCATGCTGAGTCGTAGTGGACCCTGAGCCAAAAACAAAATTTTGTAATACTGATCCATCTATATGTAAATTTGGACAGTTTCTTATGTTTTTAAACTAATTCTTATTTGAAAATATATTGCATTTTAAAGAAAAAATGGATAACTGGACTACATCAAAATTAAAAACTCTTGTGCATCAGACACTATCAACAGAATGCAAAGGTAAGCCACAGAATGGGAGGACATGTTTGCAAGTCACATATCTGATAAAGGATTAAGATACAGACCATGTGGGGCTTCCCTGTGGCTCAAATGGTAAAGAATCTGCCTGTAATTCAGGACACTGGTTCTATCCTCGGGTCAGGAAGATCCTCTAGAGAAGGAACCCACTCCAATATTCTTGCCTGAAGAATTCCACGGACAGAGGAAACCTGAGGATTACCGATCATGAGGTTGCAAAGCGTTGGACGCGACTGAGCATCTAACACTGGCAGAAAGAACACGTGAGGAACTTCTACGACTCACTGACAACAAAGCAATCCGTCTTAAAATAGCAGCAATAGATTTGCATAGACGTTTCTCCGAAGATATGCGAATGGCCCCAAAGCACATAAGCAAATGCTTGGCGTAAGTAATCACTAGGAAAGGGAAATGCGCAAATCCAAATCACAGTGAGATGTAATTTCACAGACGTTCAGGTGGCTATTGAGGGTGCAGGGGAGGAAGAGAGGAATAAGGAAAAGAAATAAAGAAGAGAGGAAAAAAAAAACAACAAAAGAAATAGAGAAAAGGTTGAAGAAAGAAAGAGCAACGGATAAAGAAGGAAAAACAGAAAAGAAATATCAGAGTTGCCAATGATGCGCAGGAACTGTAACTGTGTTCCACTACTGGGAATGCAAAATGCTAAGGCAGCTATAGGGAACAGTAGGGCATGTCCACAAAAAAAAAAAGGCACAAAATCACTGACATATGGCCCAATAATTCCACCTCTGGATGTATGCCCTCAAAAACTGAAAGCAGGGATTTGAACAGATATTTGTACATCCGTATGCATAACAGCAAAACTTCCCTAGTGGATCAGTGGTAAAGAATCCTCCTGTCAGTGCAGGAAAGTAGGTTCGATCAAGAAGGTCCCCTGGAGAAGGAAATGGGTACCCTTGCCTGGAGAATTCCATGGACAGAGGAGCCTGTCGGCTACAGTCCATGGTTCACAAAACAGCTGCACACGACTTAAGTGACTAAACCACCCCTATGCATAATAACATTATTCGTAATAGTCAAAAGGTAGAAGCAAACCATTAAAGGATGAATGGATAAATAAAATGAGGCATATAGGTTAAGTGGAATAATATTCAGCCTATAAAAGGAAGGAAATTCTAACACATGCCACAACATGAATGAACAGTGAGAAATTATTAAGAGAAACAAGTCAATCACAAAAGGACAATATATTCCCGCCAATAGGACTTTCCAAGGTAGTCAGATTCACAAGACAGAGTGGAACGGAATTGCCAAGGGCTGAAGGGAGAGGGCGCAGGGAATGATTGTTTACTGGGGACAGAGTTTCAGTTCTGGAGAATGAAAAAGTTCTAGAGATGGATGGTGGTGATTGTTGCGCAACAAAGGGAATATAATTAATGCTGCTGAGTGGTACACTATAAAGTCATCTCAGTGATAAATTTTATGTTACATATATTTACTCAATTTTAAAATATAGCTTTTAGATATTACTGAATCAATTTTTGGTATTCCCTGCTTCTGCCCCACTTAAAGGGTACGCTGGTGAACCCTGCTCCACTGGCTCTAAGTGGAGTTGGTGGAAGATTGCTTTCTTCATGCTAATGATCAAGAGAGGAGACCCAGTTGTATGTTTAGGAACATGTGAAATTTGTCAGCAACCATGTACCACAGAAGGACTTCCCTGGTGGCTCAGATGGCAAAAAATCTGCCTACAATGTGGGAGATGCAGGTTCAATCTCTGGATCAGGAGGATCTCCTGGAGAAGGACATGCAACTCACTCCAGTGTTCTTGCCTGGAGAATTCCATGGACAGAGGAGCCTGGTGGGCTACAGTCCATGGGGTCGCAAAGAGTCGGACCTGACTGAGCAGCTAAAACTTTCACTTTCTTCATGAGCATAAAATATTAATATAATGTCCTCATCTGCTTCTCTTTCCTCTAAATTTCATGTGTGTTCTTTTGTGTGATACGTTAAACTGGACTTCAGTTACTGTTGAAAAAATTATGTTGGTCTCTTAGTAACAGTGCCTGGAATGTGGAAGACCCAGGTTCAATAACTGGGTCAAGATGATCCCATGGAGAAGGGCATGGCAACCCACTTCAGCACTCTTGCCTGGAGAATTCCAGGACAGAGGAGCCTGGCCAGCTACAGTTCATGGGGTAGCAAATGGTCGGACAGGCCTGAGTGACTAATACTTTCATTTTCACATAGTAACAGGGAACCATCTTTACTGAGTTTGCTCTCCTCCACTCTCATTTACAGCTTCCAGAATGTTAGACTTAAAATTAACTTTAATAGGAATAAATATTAAGAGTAATATTTGAAAATGTTACCAATAACTTTGAGAAATTTCACCTTAAAAAAATAGGTTGGCTTTTGGCACGGCTCTTGACCTGTTGGATGCCCCTATCAAACAGAACATTTTGAGACTGACTCATATATTTTATATATATGTATATCCATATATGGGCTTCCCTGGTGGCTCAGAGGATAAAGCATCTGCTTGCAATGCAGGAGACCCGGGTTCGATCGCTGGGTTGGGAAGATCCCCTGGAGAAGGAAATGGCAACCCACTGCAGTATTCTTGCCTGGATAATTCCATGGACAGAGGAGCCTGTTGGGCTACAGTCCATGGGGTCGCAAAGAGTATATACAATGATTAATGCTTTGATAAATATAATCTTTCAAATGCATGTGTGAGACTCCCTATCAAAAAAAGTAAATTTAAATGAAAAAAACTTTTCAAATTATATGCGTCCTTCCTTTTATGTTAAACACTTGTGAATTTATCATTTGTAGATTGTATTTAAGTGTAGAGAACTTTTTAGATATCTTCAGTGGAAAAAAAAGAACATAAGCTCTTTGAATTATAAAATAAAAAATATAAATGCTTAAAACTTTAAGTTTTCATTGCGTTTAATGCAAATAAAATCTAGAAAATTATGTTAAATATTTTAATGTGAGATAAATATTATGCAGCAGTTACCAAAAAAGGTAAAAATTAATATGGGTCTTCTGATGTCAGAAGTTTCCATGAAAGTGAAAGACTATGAAAAGTACCTTTTAAGATCAAATTTTGAGAAAGGTCAGTAGAAGTATGGGCATTCAGAATGAGGTTAAGTTGCAAAAGATCAAGCTTCAGAGGAATGTAAATGGTCTATGAAAATACAGTCTCAGTAAGAAGAGAAACTTTGTGCTCTAAATTTCCACTTGTCTTTGACATCTGCATTTTAAAATCTGATTTTCTGTGAATGTCATAGTTGGGAATAATTTGGCATTAATTATTTCTTCTTTTCTTCCTTACTCATATACTCTGTTGATAGTAATATAAATTTTCCTGAAGACATTCCCAACTTTGTACTGAACATACTATAATTAATTCAAGACAGAGTTGAACCTTTTATTAATAAGGAAAAATTCAAAGCATAAACAGAACTTCTCACAAAATTGGCCAAGAATAAAATTTGTTTATTTAGAATATCAACATGCTGTAATTTCATTTTCTTTCCTGATAATTTTCCACTCCTTTTGGTCATACAATTTTTTAAAAAGAGGACTTTCTTCACCATAAAGTATCAATGATAAAAAGTACCCTATTTTTGAAAATATTCTAGGATTTTGAAAAATACCAGAGTTTCATAATAATGATGGAAATAGAATCCACTTGGATAAAATGAAGTAGTTTTTTCTTTACCCTATCATGGCTTGCCTGGTGGCTCAGATAGTAAAGAATCCACCTTCAGTGCAGGAGACCTGGGTTCAATCCCCGGGTTGGGAAGATCCTCTGGAGGAGGGCATGGCAACCCACTCCAGTATTCTCGTCTGGAGAATCCCCATGGACAGAGGAGCCTGGTGAGCTATGGGTCGGACACAACTGAGTGACTAAGCATAGCACACCATGTCCCAAGTGTCCAGCATCCCACTGTCCAGTCCAGAACTGGCCATCCTGGATTATATGGATTTTTCTTTCATATATTAATTTAATAAGAATGTACTTTTGGCAACTACTTTGCAACAAGCCTTGCACTAAGCGCTTAAGATACAATGAAAATTCCTCTCATGGAATTTCTAGTCCAGAGCTGGGAAAAATATTCAGTAAATATTTCAGTTGTATGAATTTTGAAGTTGTCCTGTATACACTAGAGGAAAGGTCTGGGAGCCATGATAGAAAATTTTAGGAAGTAATCAATCCAGGAAGTGTTTGGCATCCTTATGTCATCCTTAGCGTGTGACATTTCCCGGAGCACGAAGATCAGCAAGAGTGAGTTGAGAATGGTGGTTGAGAAAATGCAGGCGTTCTAAGCAGAGGGAACAGTGTTTGCAAGGGTCCTGAGGAGGAAGGAAAAACTCACAGGAAGAATCAGAGGAGGGCAGTTTGTGAGACAGGAAGAAGCCAAGAGGTTAGTGAAGATGAGCTCTGAGTTTCTAGATACAGGGACTCTCAGAATGACCACATTCAAGCACCAGCATCCACAGAATTAGATACAGTCACAGTTGCCACAGTTTCCAGAAATGGCACTGGCCTCTCTGGGGAATGAACTTTTTAAATCACTTGGAATTTCTACTAATATAACCTTAAATTCACTAACAGTTAATTTACTGCCCTTCTTTATCCACACTTGAGATAAAACTGAAGAACTTGTCTGAAGGTTCCCTGATCTTTTCCTGAACACTCTAAATGTGGACCAGAGACGCCAGTAGGAAAAAACAGGTTGGGTTTAGTGGTGGTTGGTGAAGGGTACTGTTGTCCCTAGATATTTGTAGGGGATTAGTCCCAGCACCCCCAAGGATATCAAAATCTGCAGAAGTTCAAGTCTACTATATAAAATGGCCCAGTACTGTTGACGCTCTGGATCCCTGAGTTCCTCATCCAGGGTTTCATTGAAACTTGAATCAGAGGTTGAGGAACCTAGTGATGCCTAGGGATGCCTCCTGGTATGGGGAAGAGGAACCTGCCTCTCAACTTTGACAGGTGAGATGAGCGTAAGAAACTTAAGACTGAAGAGGTGGATTGAGAATCTTTACTTTATAATGTGCATATTTGCATCAAAATGTGTATAGACAGAATAGGGAATTTTTTTGTTTGTTTTTCTGTAACAATAATTATAAATGTTGAAGAACCTGAAAAGCAAGAGACTTAACACACTAAATACTAGGAATGAATTACTAAAGAGGGATTTTGGAAAAGGGGAATATGTGTGACTTGCTCATGAACATTCATAGATTTAAAAAAATTATTAACCTTTGTTACCAAATAAAACTATGACTCAGTTTATCTTTTATGAAAAGTGAGTCAATTTTTTGATTGGGGAAGTGAAGATTATTGATCTGATTTTATTTTCTAGCATAGTTTTATTACACAAGCAAAAAAGTGGTGTCTAAGCAAATTTCCATAAATTCAGGATCTTAAGCAGAGATTTAAGGAGCTTCCTGTGGATTGTTGCAATTCTGGGCCAGAAGTGAAAGGACACTAATAATATATCTGACTCTCTTCATGATTCCCACCATCCACCTATCATGTCACCTACGGCCTCCAAACAGCTTCCTTATTTGGGGTCAGAATTTTCATTTTATTTAATCTTCCTTTTTCTTTTACATCTTTTAAATCTCCTTTTATTTGCCTTGCTCACTCTAAGAAGTTGAAGAATATTTTAAAACAAATTTAACCAATCCAGGGAATTCCCTGGTGCTCCAGTAGTTAAGACTCCTTCCTTCCACTGCAGGGGTCACAGGTTTGATCCCTGGTCAGGGAACTAAGATCTCATATGCCACATGATGCAGCCAAAAAAACCAAAAAATGCAAAAGACAAATTTAATCAATCCAATAGTTATATATTTTATATAAAATGGTTGATTTTTTTGGTATTTCTCAAAATAAACACTCAACATTGCTATTCTTTAATATCTATGTAATGATTAATATTTACTTTCCCTCTGATTCAGCAACCATTAACAAATAAAAAGGCTACACACCCCTTTTCATTTCTATAATTTTAATTCCCTTCACACATATCTTACAAATTCTATAAAATAGGTCTTATGCTGTGGATACAAACATAAACACAATCATTGAAACAGATGAAGTTCAAAGATAGTAGACATTTAAAAATATTCAATGATTTACTATGATGGTTAATATCAATTCCCGGTTTAAGCATCTTTTCTCCATCTGAGATCTCAGGTTATGATGTCTGCTGCACCTAGAGGCAGCATCTTCCCAGCACCAGAGGTGTGTATTCCTAATGATAGTGACAATGACCGTCACTGTGTGGCTTGCATCTCCTGCGAGCACTGGTTACTCTGGACACTGGAGTACAGAAGCATACTGGAAACAAATGTATACGGAGAGGTTGAAGAAAGTGGTACTAGGGCACAGTTGTATTCCCTGAGAAAAATTTTAGAAATGAATCCCATCTCAATTGTTTTTCAGCCAATAGGAACAAACCAACAAGATATGGACCCAGAGAAGGTTGTATGCAAAGCACTATAAAAGTACCAATGGATTCAATGGACACAGGTTTGAGCAAGCTCCAGGAAATGGTGGGGGACAGGGAAGCCCAGCGTGCTGCAGTCCATGGGGACACAAAGAGTCAGGCACAACTGAACAACTGAACAACAACAATAAACGTATCAACATCAGATAGGTGTTCCCCCGTGTTAGATGCTGGCCACATGGCGGGGTGGGCGGTGGGGTTGTATTCTGTAGAGATATACATGCTTTCAAAGTCATGGGTCTTAAGTTACAAGTGGTGCTTTCAGGTTCTGAGCAACGATCTTACTTCTTTACCGGCACAGATGCCCTGAGAAATGGGCACACCCTCATATCCACCAGTTGGTTGACCAACGAGGTATTCCCTGCTTTGGGGGGATTATCTCTGGATCCTACCACACGGTAGGGGGATCTTAAATTCAACTAGAGTGGCCTCTTTTCTTGTAATAAGCTGGTGTTTCATGAGTGAGGGGAGAGCTGGAAGTCCAGATATTGGTGCTTCCCTTTTACCTCTTTGAAAATGACAAGTGTATATTAAACCTGGTGCCAGAGAATAGTAACCTTCTGAAAGGATGATTTTTTTGTTTTGTTTTCTCCTGTTTCAGAATTTCACCTGTTCCTTGTCTGACCTCTGGGGGGCTTACTCCAGATATCAATGAAAATGTAAAATCAGTGAAATGATCAGCTCTTTAAGGAGTATTTGTACACTTACCCGGGAATCTCTGAGAAAAGATCTAAAACACTATGGGATGGCTATCTGATGAATACGTTGCAGAGAAACTGGACGTTATTTTTGGACAGAAAAAACAGTAAGTGCATATTATAACAGATAATGGTAAGGACTCCAGTGTCACAGCGTTGCTATACCTGGAGCCCTACTACGATATAGCCCCAAACTGTTAGGACTTTTGGAGGATAAATTACCGAGGAAAGGAGCCCTGCTTCCAAATGCAAGAGATGAGACCTGCTCTCCAGTCTCGGGACGGTGATTCGTTTACTGACTATTTATCTATTCGAGAATTACTTCCTTTTATCTTTCTCTTTTCCAAGACTGAAATCATGAACCCGTAAAACAAAAACCCAAACCAGATTTACCTAATAGGAAGCCTGCAAGGGGTATGCGTTGAAGAAGCCGTTCCAAAGTAGGTTCGGGAAGATGTAAGTGGAAGATCAATTTCATTGCATGGGAACCGGGCTCTTCCCGGCCCGGCGTTGAGGCTGAGAAGGGTGGGGGAGGGCGGCCAGCTCTAAGGTCACCCCTCCTGCAGTTTTGGGAACCAGGTAGACTGTCACTGAAAGACCGTGGCACCAGCGGTCAATGGACACAGGCGAGCTCATTAGCGGCGAATCGTGGCAGCGGAGACATCCGTGTGCCGGAGCTCGTGGGTGGATTTGGAGCGTGACCAGGGCGCCCCAAACTGCGCTCGGAGGCTGCGGTCTGGGGCCACCTCACGCATTTGCTATCGGGAAGAAGCCAGCCCAGCGAGGCGCGGGCGCCGCACCGGGGGTGCACTGCACCTCTCCCGATAGTCAG
>SJXQ01002450.1:0-142038 GCA_006408695.1 Aepyceros melampus | reverse complement strand
CGGCCCTGCGCCCGGGCGCGGCGGCGGTGCCTCGGCTCGCGCGGGAGGGAGCCGGCGGCCAGGGCTGGACTCTCGCCTCGCCACCTCTAGCGACGCTCCCTGCTCGGCCTCCCGCCTGGCGATCGCAGCAAGGTACGTGGCACTTTCCTGCACGGCTTCGACCCCAGCACGGCCCGCGCGGATTGCGGGCTGCCCAGGGTCTCTCCTCCTCGGGAGCGATCGTCATTTGTCAAACTTTACCTTCGCCTGGCGCTGCCCGTGGCGGCTGCAGCCACCCTCCCGGGTGACATGGGCATCGCTGGCCGAGGGTCTCCGAGAGGGGCGGGGAGGATCCGTGGCGGTGGTGTTTCCCCATCTGGTTGAGCATCGCGGCTCTGATTAAGGCGCAGGTCTTACCTTGCGGGAGTGTCCTTTATTACTGTTCCCTGTGATGCTTATAATGGTTTTCCTTGGCCCTTCTGCAAGGAAGGACGTTCAAGTTTGCAGGAAAAGGTACGTGTAAAGCAGGGGAAGTTTGCAGCCGCTCGACTCCAAGAGAGGAGTTAACGCTGTCTTTGCAGTAGCGGCTGCGGTGGCGACCGTGGTGGCGGCGGTGGTGGAGGGGACGGCGGGGACACCTGGCGGGTGGCGGCGGCTGCACGCTGTCCCGTCTGTGACTGGGAGCTGGAGGAAAAGTGTGGCCGCCTGGTCCGAAAGCGCGACACCGGAGCTGCCTGCAAAGATGCTGCGGAGGGAAAAAGCCGAGGGCTTCCTGGTCTTTGGGTAAATCCTGTTTGGACAGGCATTATTTTCTTCTGTGGTCTTTATGTGCTTACTGATAGGCATTTTTTAAAAAATCTCTTTAAAACTTTTATGCATATATTTCCATTTCTCGATGAGGAGAACGACTTCTTAGGACCCTTAGGAGAAATGTCTACCTCTGTGGTTGGAGCCCTGTGCAAACCTGCAATGGATGTCTAGCCTAGTTCCTTCTTGTTTGTATTAGATCCCCTACGGTGAGCGTATCCTCAGTGCCTGACTGTTTTAATGGCGATTGTGAGTTCTTCATTATTATTATTATTTTTTTTAATTACCGATGAAATTGTAACTCTAGGCGAAGCACAAATTAAAAAGTCACAATAAGTTTCTCAAGCAACGTGCGTGAGCCTTTTGAAGCCACCTGCTGAATTAGTTCGTGTTACTTTTTAGAGGTTACCACTTGGTGCGGGCGATGTACGCTGATCCAGCAGATGGAGCAGTGGAAAGCTGTGCTAGTACCTGCCTCACACAGTCATTTATCCCTGTTCGGTCACCATGACTCCATACGTGTGTGTGTGTGTGTGTGTGTGTGTGTGTGTGTGTGTATGGAGCTCATTTTAGGAGAGGCAGTAGATTTTCTCACCTATTCAGAAAAAAAAAATCATGCCAACTGAAATATAATTGAAGCATATCTGTAGAAATTTCAATTCCTTAAGCTTGTTTTCTTCCGTAATACATTAAAAAATAGTTCCTTGTACCGATTAAAGTATAATATGATTCACTCATGTGAGAAATACCAGTTAGTCATATAGTTACATTTTGGGGGTGATTCACAGAACCATGGAAAACAGTTCCTCCTGTCATAATAAAAGTCTAACTACTGTGTGATCGTTTGAAAGATGCATAAACTTGTATTTAAAAGTGAATCAACCTTATCAGTTTCAATACTTTCCAGTAGTTCGAATGTAACTGAGTTTGTGTTATACAAAGTTAAGCTAGGCTGATATATACATATTTCTTGAAATAATTTACTATACCTGAAATTGAAGAAGAAAAGTTGATAAAACTTTCTGGTAATTCTGGTGAATTGCTAGTCCTTTTTCCCAAGACTCACATGAATTTTTTAACTGCTGTGACCTGAACACATTAATCATACATGCAGATAGAAAGGAAAAAATCTTCAAATGCTACTTTTTTGTGCCTGGACATTGGTAATTATGGTAACAATAATCATGTAGAGAGATAATCTGCCTTCCTACATAAATGTATAAACTTTAGCAGTCACACATCTGACAGTGTAACTTTTACAGTTAACAGAGGAAAAATAGGCTGTCCATTTCACAGGCAAAGCAGCAAAGGCTGAAGAAACTTCATGTCTTTGTTGTGCTGTTTCAATAGAGAGCCTGTTATCAAATCTAGGCTGACCATCTCCAGTCTCTGCACCTTTCACTGTGTTTTGCAGTAGATTTCACTGTGTCTTAGAACTCTGCTTAACTACTCTGGAAGAACTCAGTTATTTTATTTTTATTATTTAGTACTTTAAAACTTACAACAATGTATCAGACATCTCAGGAAACCTAGGGACAAATAGGATGCTTTTGGAAAATGTAGTACCGGCACTCATTTGAACTAAACCTGCTTTAGATTGAGTGTAGGTTTATATGATATAGGTGATTATTTTATAAATTATCAGATAACATCTCTAGAAAAGTACTTAATTATGAATTCTAAAAACTATTTCCTTTACATTCCCGTAATATTAAATAAGGCTCAGAACTCCACGTGTTGTAATATAGTTACTTTCCTGAAAGAACTGATTTTATCTTGTCTGTTGCCACACAAATTGATTATGGGTTTTTAAGTTTATCACGTACCTTTCCCCATTCACACATTGCAAAACCAAAAAGATTTCAATATAAGCTTTGAAATATTTATTTCATGTCTAAATGTCTAAAAATATGAAAACAGGATATTTAATAAATTTTTATCTTTATTAGGCATGTCAGATTTCTCGAGCATGATAACTAATTGATAATTTAAAAGGCAGCTCGTAACAGCAATGTTGATTTAGTAAAACAGGTAGAAGTGAGTATGTATAGTCATTGCTTATGTGATATATATATTTTCAAACAAAACCAGGTGTGTTTATAGGTAAAATTTAGTCTCAATGAAATATTGACACAATTAATATAATTCTGGTATAATGTGGACTTATAGATAGATAAATTATATTTTAGAACTTTAAAAAATGCTCAATACATTGCTGTCTGGCAATCACTGAGTATTTGTCCATTTTATTATAGTGATTTTTAGCCATGTTTTTCATTATTTCTATCTTTTCAGGACCTTATTCTGTTATAGCTGTATTAGGTAGTTTTCTTCCAACAGTATGAAAGTGTAGCTATTGATTTTAGGATTAAATATATTTCAGTTGAATGAAACTTTAAAGAAAACATTTAGACGGTCTGAGAGATTATGAAGAAGTAGCAAGTTTTGTGGGTTTTTTTCTCCATTAAATTATCAGCTAAGAGATGAAATAGATTTATCAGTCAGTGAAGATCAAACAAAAGATGAAATCTTTTTATCCTTTAATTTCTATCTTGTCAGCAGCCTGTTTGACTTCACCTGTAATGTAAAGAATAACTGAATATGACTTTCCCTTGTAATTTTTAGAAAATGCACATATATTTGAACCTTGGGTTTTATTGGGGGTGACACCTTTAGTTTCTGAATGAAGAAAGAGTTTTAAGCAGTATATATGAAAGATCAGTTATAAAGTAAGAAAATAAAAATTATTCTGGATGAGCACAGCAGTTAAAGATATATCTTAGACTATAAGTCTTAGCAGAAATGGTGAGAATCTGAAAGTTTATTTCAAATGATATTTCTAAATTTGAATATTACTCTAATATTTATATGTTTATGATGTATTGAATACAATACCTTATATCTAAGAACTCCTTTCATTTTTCAATCAGGACTTTCTCTTATAAAACTCTACCAAGAATAAATATAACTTAATTATATGTATTTAATCATCTGTATTAAATATATATATATTTACATTTTAAACGAGTGTAATTTTGCTCTTACATATCAATATTAATGAACAGATTTTACTTCATTGATTATCCAACATTCGTTTTGAAGTCTAGGGACTTCAGGCATTTTTTTCTATGTGGTTTTAGAGATACTCAGTTGTAGAAATATGATTAGAAAGCCACCTTATTAGTCATCCAACTATCATCAAATAGGTGATGGATCCCTAAGTATAGCATATTATACAGATTACTTGTAGTGTTATTTAAAGGTTAAAATCATTGGCTAAGACAGACACAGGGATTTCTTAGTGATGGTGGAAAACTATCTTCCCTGTTTTTATAGGACATACATTTTGAAGTTTACTGAAAAAGGTGGATAAATCAAAACTTGGTATCAAATTAGTGAAAAAATTAAGAATTTAGCAGAATCATCTATCAGTTACTACAAAAAACATATTTTCTAGGCATTTTTCCAAGAAGTAGCAGATTTGAAAGAAATAGAAAGAGGCATAATTAAAAGAAAAAGAAAGCAGCATCATGGAAGAATTTACTACCTGATATTGTTAGAAGAAAACAGTTATCTACCTAGTGATTGCGTTATGATAGCGATACGTCTTATGATTTTGACTGTTTCACAACCCCCCATGTCCCCAAAATTGTTTCCTGTTTTCTAATATGAATATTTTAAAGGTTTTTTGTAGTCTTTGACAAATTTTCAGAACTTTGTGCCTAAATTGAAAGAAGATATAAAGCTGTCGCCAAAAGACTAAATAGCTGTTTTCAAAAAGTTCCATATACCCCCCCAACTCTGCTGTTGATTTTAGTAAGAATATAATCAGATTATAGTCCTGTTCAATTCCCCATATTCAGTAGAATAGAATATGTTTAGGAATCTGCTGGGATCTTTGATGCTAACATCAGGTTAGAACATTACCGTATAAAATACAGAATCCAAAAAATGCTGTAAGTCTATAGAATTTACTAAACTAGTGCCCCAGGCAAGTAAGAATGGAAACATGCTCGCCTAGTTGAGTTACAGGAAGATGAGAGCAGGTGACTCGGTCACCTGTTTATATCATGATTTCTTGCCCTCCAGTTTATACAAGTTTGTTAAATTGTATTTAATAGTAACTAATAGCAGTTACAAGTACCAGCTCATTCATGGACTGCATTGAGACTTAATAACTGGGTTTATGACTCCATCAGTTATTCATTAAGTGTTAACTAAAGCAGAAAGATTTATTCATGTTGCTTTTTAAAATAAAAAATATTTCAGCAGTTATAGGGTGATACTAGTATGGACTGGTTTTGAGCAGTTACTGATAAAACTAAAAAGAACTTGATGCAGATTTCAGGAATTAGTTTTATTATTTGGAAGATAAATATTTATAGATTTAAGCTGTGATTATATACAAAATAAACAGCAGTATAAATAGAAAAACCCATATATCAACAAATTTGACAACTAGAAATGATAAATGGGTTTCCATGAGTGTATGTGTTTGTGTGTGTATAATTTTCTATGTTGTTTAGTTTGAACTATCTTAGAATAGAATATCCTGAGAGGATAATGATATCCCATTGAATAGAGATTTAAAAGTTGTGTTGTTATATTATTGAAAACAAATATGTTAATTTACTTTATTTCCCTGAACTTCCCCCCACCCCGGGAGAGCATTTTCCTAAGTTTAGAAAGTATTCATAAGCTTGATTAAAAATTATTTAAAACATAAATATAAAATTATATGCTCTGTAAATATTAGGTTCCTCCTACCAGTGATTTGGGCTTCCCCCTTGGCTAAGCAGTAAAGAACTCGCCTGCCAAGCAGGAGATGTTTGATCCCTGGGTCGGGAATGTCTCCTGGAAAAGGAAATTGCAACTCACTCTAGTGTTCTTGCCTGTGAAATCCCATGGACAGAGGACAGAGGACAGAGGAGCCTGATGGATATAGTCCGTGAGGTCACAAAAGAGTTTGACAGGACTGAGCAAATAAACAGCAACGTCATCATTGATTTGTTCATATCATCAAATTAAAAAATAAAGAGTACACTGATATTTTTCTTTTAAATCCAGTTACTTACAGGATAATCCAAGAGGTTAACCATTGGAGAATGTTTTGTCATGGGATGTATCACAATTTCTTTTTCTCATTATCTTAGAAAGCTGGTATTTAATTTTAATTTGATGTGGTATATAAAGATTCCCAAGGTAAAGTATGTTTGTTTTATGATCAAATTAAATACAGTGAAAATACCTTGCATTCTTATGTGTGATACATACAAGTATTGAGTTTAGAATACTAAGTCTTTATTTCAAGTATATCATTACTTATACTGTAGGTCTTTCCTAAAATGCAGATCCAAGGTCTATTTATCACTCAAAGGTTCCTTTATCACATTTTTCACAATGCTTTTCCATAGAACTTAATATTCTGCTTATTAAATTCAAAGCACTTGATAATGTTTTAGTTATTGCCAACTTCATTTTACTTTGATTCAGAACTACATTAAAGTAATGAAAAGTATTATTAGCCTTGGTGGTGGTGGTGGTTGAGTCGCTAAGCCTTGTCCAACTCTTGCAACCCTATGGACTGTAGCCCACCAGGCTCCTCTGTCCATGGGATTCTCCAGGCAAGAATTCTGGAGTGGGTTGCCGTTCCCTTCTCCCGGGGATCTTCCCGACCCAGGAACCAAACCCAGGTCTCCTGCATTGCAGGCAGTTTCTTAACCCACTGAGCTATGAGGGAAGCCCTTAAATATATTTTTATTAAATATATATTATTGTTAGCCTTAAATATATTTTATTTCTAAAGTTATCTGTTTAAATTAAATTTATTTTTCATTTCTTCAAAGTTTTATTGGTAACTGTGGGATCAAAACCATTCATTACTTTTGGGACTTCCCTGATGATCCAATGGTTACGAATTTACACTTCTACTGCAGAGGGCGTGGGTTGCTCCCTGGTCTAGAACTAAGATCCCAAGTACTTTATGGTGCAACCAAAAAAACAACAGTAACAACCAGTTTATTATTTTAAATATAATCATGAATCAGTGATATTTCTATTGTGTTTATAGTCTGTCACTTAGAAATTTCATAGTAAGATTTTAAATATTTCCTGTTGATGTTTGTCTGACATATTATACATTTTAAGATGTTGCCTTTTAATAGTAATTAATTTGAACAAAAAGGAAAGCAAAAATTTAATGGCTTTAACATATATATTTTAAAATGTTTCAGTTAAATGAAAAGTTGTTTGATGACTTAATCCAAATTGTGTGTGTGTGTGTGTGTGTGTGAGTCTCTCCGTCTGTTAGACTCTTTGCGACCGCGTGGAGTGTTGCTCTCTCCAGGCTCCTCTGTCCATGGAATTCTCCAGGCATGAATACTGGATTGGGTTGCCATTTCCTTCTCCTATGTATATATAGGAGAAGGAAATGTAAATCTCATTATTTGATTTAATAAATTTTGAGGGGAAGTAACCTTTAAATAGTGTAGAAACCAATGTTAATTGAGTTTTCAATTTCTTGGTACTGATTTGGCAAGACTTTTTCCAAATTTTCATGCTAATAATATTTATATCAGATCATTTAATATTTTATTTTTTAAAAAAATTTGTGCATTTCAATTGATATTGTTTGATATGATATCAATAGCTTCCAATTTAGTTTAAATTTTTTTTTAAATAAAAAAACTTTTTTGGAGGATGCATTTAAATAAAAATGTGCATGTACCAACAAATGAAAAAATTTTAAAGCAAATGAAAAAAATTAACAAATAAACAAATTAAAACAAATGGAAATTTCAGTTTACAAAATATTATTGAAACAGAATTTACTCTCAAATCAGCTTTGGTATTGATTTTTCATTTTATATGATATATTCATTTAAATAGTATTTCCCATGTTTAACCAATCAAATGTTGAAAGTCTTATTTAAAAATATTTTCCATTGAGCAATGTCAAAAAACTTTTATTCTTGTTTAAAATATAATAAATCTTAAAATCTTTTATCAAATTGTGTTGGTAATATAATATCCAGGAAAAATATTGTCCTTGTAGGCAAAAGTAAGAGAAAGATCCCTCACAAATCTCTTAAGACTTCAAATAAGCAGTTACATAATAATGGATGAGAAGACACCTCATGATATGAGACCAAACACAAAAAGAGCCTTTACCAAAAAGAATAGAATCTGTTCCCAAGGCAGCCTCTCTCACCTTACTGACAGGGCTGACGGTATCTAAGAGACAAGTGTTTCTCTTCTTCGGCTCAGTCAAGTCCGACTCTTTGAGACTCCACCGTGTACCCAGTGTGTGAGATAATGCCAACACACAGTAAGCTGAATGAATGAATGATGACTAGCGTGTCATGCATGTGTGCATGCTAAGTCACTTCAGTTGTGTCCCGCTCTTTGCGACCGTATGCACTGTAGCCCGACAGACCCTCTGTCCATGGGGATTGTCCAGGGAAGAATGCTGGAGTGGGTTGCCATGCCCTCCTCCAGGGAATCTTCCCATCCCAGGGATGGAACCAAGGTCTCCTGCATGGCAGGAGGATCCTTGCCCAGCTGAGCTACCAAGGAAGCCCCAAATGTTTCTAACAGGTATCAACAAGATAGGGACTAACAAATCCAAAATCCCAAAGGCACAGTTTGGTGATCTGCATCTTAATGCCCTTCCAGGAATACCGTGGGGGGTTAGCCTTCTGGACGTTTGATGCAGTAGGCAGGCTTGGGCTAATAGCATTAGCAGCATATTCTATAAATAAAATAACAGGGCTAACTTTTTTATGGTAAGTCAGTGCTCACCAAGCAACCTTCCCAGAATCTGTTTATTCCCATGCATTTTGTTTAGGGAAGGAAGGTGTTTGAGGGGTTCTTGCACAGTCGTCTGGGAACTCTTGTATTTCTGTTATAAATGACTGAATTGGCATGTTGTGCTCTACCTTTCATTTTCTTGTGAGTGTTGCCAGTGTGAGAACCATCCTCAAATATGATTAGTTCTAGTGCACTGCACAAACAGTGGCCAAAACTGCAGGACCGAGTCCACCAGAGCAGTGTCACCGCCAAGGGCTGTCAGTCAGCCACCGCTGAGAGAAGCCCCCATCACCTCCCCAGGGAGAGCCACCGCTGAGAAAAGCCCCCATCACCTCCCCAGGGAGAACGTTTCTTTCAAAGACTGCAAAGACAAACAGGAACAAGAACCACCCGCCAGGCCCAGCCCACTGTCTTATTAAAATAGCATGAGAATAAAGAAAACTAAAATTACTCAGGGAACAAAAAAGAAGAAAAGCAAAGTTAGGATAAATAACATTATGGAATGAAGGGAATGAAAATACTTCCAGAAATATTTCTATTGTGACATTTATTGGGATGTTTAATTATTTACTCTCCCAAAACCAAAATTCAAGATTTAAAATATAGCCTTAATAAAATTTTGTAATTTTAAAGATTAATTTAAAAGACTAGTAGAGTCTTAAAATTCCTTGCATGTTTACCTTATGGAGGCTTTTAAAACTTTGTTTTTTATTCACCTTTATATTGTTAAGATTTTTCTTTACTCATGTATTTTGAACTTGTTTGTTTAATATAACCACTGCTCAGTATTTCCTTATATGATTAAACTACACTTTGAGTATTCCTTTGCCGACATAAGAAAAAGTTCTTATCATAATAATGTAGTAAATACAAAAGAGAAATGCAAAATACAATACAAAATATGCAGCTGTATAAACTGTAAAATTATATTGTGATATATATATCATATTTTATTTTGTTTTTATCATGTACTTAACATAGCATCATATGTATACTTTTTAAATTAAAAATATATATATCATTAAATATTTTCCTATCACAGTATCAATTTAATGACTATTATTTCATTGTATAGGTTTAAATTTAATGACTATTATTTCATTGTATAGGTTTAAAAGAAGTTACTTAACAGTCTCTTATAGTTTGATATTTGGGTGGTTTTCTTTTATACTTTCATAAGATTCAAAAAGCTAAATGAAGTATTTTATTATGCTTTATGTTTTGTTGCCATCCAAAAACATTTACTTAAGATAGATTATCAAAAGTGAAATTAAGTCAGAGGGTATGCCTGAATGTTTTTGATTTTTAATATAATTAAAATATTGCAGTAGCTTTCATAAAAGCATGTTCTAAAATAATTGGAGCTGCTGTATTGTTGTGGTTGACGGTTAAGTGAATTATTGCTTGAAAAAATTAATCTTGATATTTTATTATCATAGACATAAAATGAATCCTGCCAAAATCTGAGATTTGATTTCACTTAAATCTGTATGATCTTGTGTGGTTAATTGAATATCTCCTAGTATCAATTTCCTGATTTATAAACCCAGGAGCTTTAACAATGCTTAAGAGAATGTTGCCTACACAGACATTTTATTATTCTAACTGCTGATTTTGGAAAAAAGTAAATAGATGGTTGGATGGCATCACTGATTCGATGGACATGAGTTTGAGCAAGTTCTGGGAGTTGGTGATGAACAGGGAAGCCTGATGTGCTGCAGTCCACGGGGTTGCAAAGAGTCGGACTAAGTGACTGAGCTGAACTGAATAGTGTGTAGGAATAAAAACAAGTTGCTATATTTCGACGACTTAATCAGTGTTAACTCACTTATTGCCAGTTGCAAAGTTGCAAGAATTTTTTTTGTCAGTTACTTACAGTGATGTTTAATAATAGAGCCAATTATTTGTGAACTCAAATTAGCCTGCAATTTAACATTTCTTTAGGTTTCTTTGGGCAAACATTTTCACAGCTGACTACACAATCTTTTGGAATATAGACACATAGATAGTAGCGTGTAGATTTACAATTAATTCCCTACATCATTTTCTCTAACTTATTCTGTGGAAATAACATGTGTATATGCATGTATTATTTATTGATTCTTGCATGAATCTACACTAATTATATTAATGTGTGTTATAGGCTAATATTCAAGTACACTTCTAATTTGTATAAATAAGTCTGAAGATATTTAAATATTTGTCAGCATTTTGTCATTTAATTTTTAAAATATTTGTGCCAATCACTTTAAGTTTCCAGAAAGAAAAATGCTTTCATTATGTTTGGATATTTCTCTAGATTAGGTAAGTCTTAGAATTACTTACTACTTGCCTATTAAATGAACTTAGGAGTAGACTGGTCCATGTATGGTGCTTGAAGTCCAGTGACTTTGGTCCTCTACCTGAACCTGATTATCTTGGGCCTTATTTTCAAAAATAATATTTCCTCTTTCAGCCTTCGTCTTCCTCCTGAACTGTAAAAAATGCCCTGTCTCTCCAGAGCTTTTGCTATTACAAGATGTGTACAAACATTTAGTCAGTGTAATTTATCAATATATTTGAGGTTATATGTGGAAAATTGTTTTTATGATTATAGAAAATATTACTGCTCCCTGAGTCTTGCTATTTTGCAGTTTTGTCCTCTAATCAAAATGTGTGTGTGTGTGTGTTTGTGTGTGTGTTGTACATATATGCATATGTAGGAGTCCTTGTGCATATAACCTCTCAAATAATGGACACTTACACAAGTACAGTTTTACTGGTTATCATGCCAAGTCTCCCATCCTGCCTTCAAGCACAGGAGATGGAGACTTAAGGGAATCATAACCTTAACCTCGTTTAAGAGATCTTTAATTCCTGCCATCACGAGTTAGATTCTTTATAGCAGGCGCTTCCGGGATATACCCTATCCTAGATCAAATTGGTTGTAAAATATGTAATGGGAAAGACCGATTAGTATATTCTAATTAACTGCAATCAAATAGCACCTTAACAAGTGTATACTTTAAATTAGCTGTATAAAGACCTTTGATGGAGATAGAAAATTAGAGACCAACCTTCAGCAGCAGGCAAATTTCCAGTTGATCATGGAGTAAGAACTCTGATTGTTTGCTGCACACAGTGGAAAATTTCCTAAGTGTGTGTAGAAGTTTCAGGTAATAGGGGAACAGTGGATTATGGAGAATCCTAGGCTGTTCCTGATTAGCCTGTAGTTGGTTTTGTTGCTGTTTTTTTTTTTTTTTCATCAGTAGTTTTTCTTTCCCCTACCAGATTACATAGTCTTTATTAACTAGAGAACTGTGAGATCGCATAAATTCCAATTAGGCTAAAGTGATCATAAGGACCATTCCCTTTGAGTCCACTGCCTTTTACAGACTATTTCATGTGAAGAAAAATAAACACAGATGATAACAGGTTACCTTGTAAATTAAATGGTCAAGGCCCAAATGCCTTCTATTTTTTTTTTCTAAATAACCTCAAATACATTATGTGTGTTCTTTCCAGAAAAAGCTGACGAGACATGGTTCTTCAAAATTACAACTATGTACATTTTTTTCCCTTTAACCTCCTTGTTGTTTTTTTGGAACCGAATGTATTTTTATTTCTCATTGTTCTAAAATAAAATTATGCATTGGTATTGGAATTATCTATACCTTGATGCACATGAGTTTGGGGCAATATTTACAAATATTTAAATATTTTAAAGGTATTTAAATAATATTTTAAAATTTCCCATTTAAGCTTTAAACCCTTTCCTGGGGAGAACTTTTTTCTCTGGACCATTAGCTCATTGTCTCTAAAGCCCAGCACTTGACTAATACAAGCTTTTTCTCCACTGCCAGAAAACCTATCGCTTTCTCCTTCCTGTTCTTTTCGTCGTTCATGCTCTCCTCTCCTTTCTTACTGCCACGAGGTCACCTCACTGTGTCCCCTTGTCTGAGAGTTCACTTCCATCTGGGCATCTCACCCACAGCATTCTGTCCTTCTTGTTATTAATCCCTCAGTCGTGTCCAACTCTTTGCAATACCATGGACTGTAGCCCACCAGGCTCCTCTGTCCATGGGATTTTTACAGGCAAGAATACTGGAGTGGGTAGTCATTTCCTTCTCCAGGGGATCTTCCCAACCCAGGGATTGAACCTAGGTCTCCTGCATGGACAGGTGGATTTTTTTTTCCCCCTATCGCTGAGCCACCAGGGAAGCTTTGCTGCTGCTGCTGCTGCTAAGTTGCTTCAGTCGTGTCCAATTCTGTGCAACCCCACAGACGGCAGCCCACCAGGCTCCCCCGTCCCTGGGATTCTCCAGGCAAGAAGACTGGAGTGGGTTGCCATTTCCTTCTCCAGTGCATGAAAGTAAAAAGTGAAAGTGAAGTTGCTCAGTCGTGTCCAACTCTTAGCAACCCCGTGGACTGCAGCCTACCAGGCTCCTCTGTCCAAGGGAAGCTTTAGTGTGATCATTAACTTTTAGTAAGTACCTAGGTGACTATGGTCTTGAAAATTACTGAAGAAAAAGAACTGAAAATTACTTCTCATAGCCAGACCTTAGGAGGAAACCAAACAGAAAGATAATGTTAGAGTTTGAATCTTTCTCTATAAAGAACTCAGTGGCTATCAAAAGATTCATTGTATAGAATGATGTTAAAATTAGTTCTTGCAGATGCTAGAGAAATGCAAGATAATATCATCAAGATCAATAAGAAAATGTAAATTTTTATATGATGAGTCTTTTTTCCTCCTTCCCAGGAAGCATAATAATTATTTGCATATCATTCAGTGGGTGTCACAGTCAATGAACCATTCTTTTGTCAGTAATGTTAAGCTTCTTTTGCTTCTCTAGCGTTGTTTGATCAACAGTCCACGTTCACATGTCTTGTCATAAGTCTCCTTAGGCTTATATTGCCTCAGAGCCTCACTTTGAAAAAGGAAGCAGCTTGCTCTAGATCCAGCCAGTCAACCACATTTTGAAAGGCAAAGTCATTTTCCCGTAACCTAACGTTCATGTATCTTGACATTTCTCTTCAGGTGTTCTCCCAGCTTTTGCCTCCTTGTTGTTAATTGGGAAGTCAATCACCAGAAATTCTTGATTACCTCTTTGAGAGATGCAGAAAGAACAGTAACTGCTTTGAAGAAGATCAAAGCCCCCAAAAGAAATATTGACGTAGATGGTGGCTTTCTTAGCGCTGCCATAACAAATTGCCGCAAACTGGTGGCGTAAAAGAACTGAAATTTGTACTCTCCGTTGTGTGTGCTCTATAGCTCAGTCGTGTTGAACTCTTCGTGACCGTGGGGACTATAGCCTACCAGGCTCCTCTGTCCATGGCATTTTCCAGGCAAGAGTGCTGGAGTGGGTTACTATTTCCTTCTCCAGGGGATCTTCCTGACCCAGGGATCGAACCCGCATCTTTTGCATCTCCTGCCCTGCCAGGTGGATTCTGGACCACTGGGCCACCTGGGAAGATCAGAGTTGTAGACGCCAAATTCTGAAATCAGGATGTCGGCAGCGGTGACTCTTTTGGCAGCTCTGAGAGAGAGTTGGTGTCTTGCCTCTCCGAGCATCTGTGGGGCCAGAAACCCCTGGTGTTCCCTTGGTTTGTAGAAGCCTCTCTCCCATCTCATACTCATACTTAATCGCTTCTACACAACCTTTTTTCCCAAATAATGTTACATCTGTAGGTACTACGGTTCAAAAGTTGGGCACATCTTATGACATGTGCCTCCTTCCAAGGTCTCTTGGCCTGTATCTGTGTATGCCAACCCTCCCTCTCCTTCCTCTTATTAGACATTAGTTATTGGATGCATGCTCACCCTAAATGGAAGATAATCTCATTTCCAGACCCTTAATTGCTTCTGCACAATCTTTTTTTCCAAATAACATTACGTTCATTGGTACTAGGAATTAAAATTTGGGCATATCTTTTGAGGGGACCCTGTCCAATCCACAGCAGGAAAAAAGGCAACTTTGGTAGGACTTAAAAGGTTAGTTTTGGATGAACCATTTAAACTGCATCACCTACAGAAAATCTCTCTATACGTGGTGTAAAATGTACATATGGTGGTTGGCAGAATTGCTAAGTTTTTGGCAGAGATAAGCAGTCTAATGTAGAAACCTGAGATGTGAGATGAATTTGATTTACTAACTTGCATACTGATAAGAACCCTGAACATGATTCAGGGACCCTAGCAGGAGACTTGAATCTAAGAAAGATAAGGGTGAATGTCCCCAGGACAAGTTGTGCCAGTGGCATCTCTAGTGAGATTTTTGAGGTCAAGACATGAATGGGCAGGGGCTTTCCTGCAACCAAACCTGATGTTAAGGCTTCTTTTCTGTAATTAATTCTACATAGTAAATGGAAAAAACTGGTGGTTCAGCAGTCAGGACAGAGGTAAAGTCTTTGGTTTGTCAGTTATCAATATTCTGAATATAAATAAGCTGTTTATTTTCTTTGAATTTTAATTGTCCTATATAAAAGAAAAATAATAAGAATTAGTTTTCATTATTCTTGGGACGAAAAATGTCTGTCCCTAGTGAAGTCCAAAGAAACATTCTGTGGTGATGAGAGTGTTATCCATCTATCTGTGCTTTCCAAACCCCTGGCCCCAAGGTGAGGACTAGGAATGTACTTGATTTTAATTAATTTAAGTATACAACTACTTTTTTTGGCTATCATATAGGACAGCGACTCTGGCACAATTTCTGGCATGTGAAAAAGTTCCTCTCTTTCTCTTTGTTCCCATCCTATCTGTTGTTTTCCCTTTCTCCCCCTCCTCTCCTCCCTGGTCCTTCTCCTTCCCTCTTTCTTTCTTCCTTTTTTCCTACTTCACTCCCTCGCTCCCTCCCTTCCCTCCTTCCTCTCTAGATGCAGTTATTTAAGTTTGTGGGGACCAGAAACTGGTATGTATGTCTTGAACCTAGTAAATTTTAAATATCCTCTTTTTAGCACAATAGCTTTTATTCTTTGTGGGAATTTGTTGAAAACATGAATCTTATAACCTTCAAAGTAACAGCACTATAAAAAGAGAACATTAAATACAAGTAATTTCTTAGATTTCCCCTTCTCATGTTTAAATAATATGAGAACTCAGTTTGCTGTACCCTGACTTGTCATTCAGTGATGTAGATTTCAAGGATACTATGATTGTAAACTCTGTGTGTGAATTCAGGAAACATCCTGAAACTTCCTTTTATGTGATTTATGATTAATGAAATTATTGCTTTCCTTGCCAGTTTTAGTCATTTTATTTTATGATTTTCATGGGTGTAGATTATAGGAGGCTACAGACCATACAATTTCATGTGTTGCTTTACTTGGAAAGTAATTGGAAATGGAGAAGGATTTTTGATTACACTCTGAAATCCTCCACCAAAACCACAACAGAAGTGTCCTCCTCCCTCTAATATCACATTTTATAATTTAATTTATGGCATAGAATTAAAATATGTAATATATAACTGCTAAATCACAAGGAAGAAGTGAGAAGCACAAAGTGATTGAATTTAGCATACTTTATACACAATTAATATATAAGAATTAAACTGTGCAAGGTTGGTTTTACTGACAAAATAAGATCACTGGATAGATGAGTAGCAAACTTTGTCCTACACAAGCAAATAAAAGTTCGTTGTAAGCAAATTCTGTCTCACTTATGCTACCATATACTTAGCTACACACACATCAGTTTAGTTCAGTTCAGTTGCTCAGTTGTGTCCGATTCTTTGCTACCCCATGAACTGCAGCACGCCAGGCCACCCTGTCCATCACCAACTCCCAGAGTAACTCAAACTCATGTCCATTGAATTGATGATACCATCCAATCATCTCATCTCTGTCGTCCCCTTCTCCTCCTGCCTTGAATCTTTCCCAGCATCAGGATCTTTTCAAATGAGTCAGCTCTTCGCATCAGGTGGCCAAAGTATTGGAGTTTCAGCTTCAGCATCAATCCTTCTAATGAATATTCAGGACTGATTTCCTTTAGGATGGACTGGTTGGATCTCCTTGCAGTCCAAGGGACTCTCAAGAGTCTTCTCCAACACCACAGTTCAAAAGCATCAATTCTTTGACACTCAGCTTTCTTTATAGTCCAACTCTCACATCCATAACATGACCACCGGAAAAACCTACACCCACACATACACATGTGCAAAAAAAGAAAAACCTCTGTGGTAAATTATGAAAAACTGGTAATTATAGGCAATTCTCTTTTAAAAATAAGGTAACAAATTTAGAAATAACTCACCCCAAATTAAGAAGCTAAAGCTGTAATTTCAGAAAATTTAGGAAATAACAGGTAAAAAAAAATACTGCTGTATACAAAATCTGTGGGTGCAGACAAAACTGTAATGAAAAGGAAATTAATATCTTGAATATTTCATTACTCAATTCAAAATATAAGAAAAGGAATTCTTTAGCTAAAAATCTGAAAGAGAGCTTTCAACTTTGCTGTATATATGCTCAGGAGTGGGATTCCTGGATCATACGGTAGCTCTATTTTTAATTTTTTAAGGAAGCCTTCATATTGTTCTCCATAGTGACTGCAATTAGGACCTATTCTACAGTGTGGGAACTATATTCAATATCTTATAGTAACCTATAGTGGAAAAAATATATATATCTGTATATATCAGAAATAAAATTCTGTATTGTGCACTTTAAACTAACACAGCATTGTAAACAAACTATACTTCGATAAAAAAGATAAAAAGAAATCTGAAAAAAAATCAACAAAATAAAAAGAAAAGTACAAACAATTTAATAAACCTCAAAAGGTAAGTTAATAAATAGCAGAATTTGAAAATAAAACAGTAAACATTTTGTGAAAACAATAAACACTATGTAGAATATTTGCTGTCAAAAAATATGAGTAAAACTGAAAATACAAGAAATCAGAAATGATGGAATAAAACCTGCATCAGATTGATTTTTTTAGGTACTTTAAGTTAGAGGACTTGTCTCAATAAGTGCTATAAGATGTAAATATACCATGAGAACACTGCTATTGAGCTGTCCCCCCAGAAGACTACTATGCATTGAAAATGTTATTGTTGAATTCATTTAGGAGTCAAAAAGCCTATGCTATTTTAATTACTGGAAAAAATGGATACAGGAGAAAATTTTCATCTTTTATTTTAGAAATCAGTATGATTGAAGTCAGTAAAACTGGAACAATCATATGACCATTATAAAAAGGCATTTAGTAAATTTTAATGTCCATTTCTGATAAAACAATTGTTATATATTATTATATAACATAGTATTTAAATAATTATTTTGCAGTGGAATCAGAAAATAGACTCCAGAAACAATGAAGCCACATTGTTATCATTTACAGATGGTAATCATTGTTAAAACCTAAAGCAACTAGACTATAATTGGAAATAGTAAACATTCAATAAATTGGTCATTTTAAAATAAATGATAATATTTGTGATGTCAGACATTTTATTTGTAAATGTTATAATTAAAATCTGCAGCTAAAAACATAAAATATGTGAATATAAGTTCAACAACACATGTACAAATTCAGATGAAGAAAATTTAAAACTATAAAAAACCAATAATACGGAAATGAAGAGATTTACTTAAATTGCATATTTATGCGTGAGGACTCTCTCTTTACAATGCTTGGGTGCAGTATCTGCTCTAGTGTTCACTGGTTACTTGACCATTGTTAAGTTATGTACCATTTCTGTACCTCAGTTTTCCCATCTGCAAAATGAAGAAAAATATCCTGTTTACAGAGTTGTGATGGATAAAAGAGATAATGATGTCATCTGTTTGGAAAATTGTTTTATACTGATCATTTAGTCATCCTTTGCTATGCTTCCTATTATTCCTACTAACACCTCGCTGCTAATGAGAGAAGTATACTCTCTACTGAGAAGTATAAAACGTTAAATATCGAATTTTCTAAAAACTAACCTGTGCATTCAATGTAAAATCAACCCGAAGCCTACTAGCATTTTAAAAATCTGTCAAGTGGTTTTAAAGTACCTCTTTGGAAAGATGTCAAACAAGTGAAGGACCACCAGGCAGCCCTCGAGGAGGGGCTATGCCCTGGTAGATATTAAAATCCATTATAAAGTTATACAGTTTGAAATAGCGTCCTGATGGAGAGAACAGAGTCCAAAAAGCACTGGATCTATGAATGTATGGAATTTTAATATGTGATCCAAAGGCATTTTACATGAGTGGGAAAAAAAAAAAAAAAACTGTGTTAATAACCCAAGGTAAATATCCTTCTAGACAAATACATACTGGGCTCCAGAAAAGACATGCAAAAGATCAAAAAAATTACACTTCACTAGTTATTGAAGAAATGGCAAATGAAATATGAATCTTGTGTTTCTATTTGGATGGGTACTTAAAAAAGAGAGCACTATAATTTCTGTACTTTTAAATGTTAGGGAACGTGCATTTTCCATAACCTCCTTGACCCTAGTTTTAGGAACAAAAATGTCACTCGGATTTGGGGAAGGGTGTAGATTGGAGATGGGACAGAATGAGGATATAGTTCAGAGGATGAAGCAAGGTCAAGGATGCTGAAAGTGGCAGAGGCTTTTCTGCAGTCATCATTTGTAATGAAGGCTAATAAAACACTGATTTTACAGTTTGACATGGCAGTGTTAAAAAGGCCAGGCTTTGTGTCTTGCCTGTTGTTAAACAGTAGACATATTATGAAAATGCAGTGTTGACCAGGGCATAGGGATACAGACATGAACACACTGTTGATGGAATATAAAGGTACATAGTCTTTTTGCAGGGCACTTTTCCAGCATTGCTCAAACAGAAGCACTGATTTACTTAGTATCACCGACTCAATGGACATGAGTTTGAGCAAACTCCGGGAGATAGTGAAGGACAGGGAAGCCTGGCATGCTGCAGTCCATGGGGCTCAAAGAGTCAGACAGTACTTAGCAACTGAACAACAGCAACATACTTTGCTACAGAGATTGTCTTTATAGAAATCCATTTCAATGAGATATAATTGCATATGAAATTGAAAGTCACTTAGTAATGTCCGAACTTTTGTGACCCTATGGACTGTGGTCTACCAGGCTCGTCCATGGAATTCTCCAGGCCATAATACTGGAGTGGCTTGTCATTTCCTTCTCCAGTGGATCTTCCCGACCCAGGGATCGAACCCAGGTCTCCCACATTTTGGGCAGACTCTTTACTGACTGAGCCACCAGGGAAGCCGCTATAATTAGTTGAGAAGTTGTATCTAGAGAAGGGAAAGTCTGCCCACTCCAGTATTCTGGCCTGGAGAATTCATGGACTAGTCCATGGGTCGCAAAGAGTTTCACTTTTCACTGTATCTATATAAACATACAAAAATTGATATATACACACACACACACACACACACACAATTAGTTGAGAAGAATACATATATATACACATATGTATATGTGTATGAATGCTAAAACTGAAGCTCCAGTACTTTGGCCACCTTATGCGAAAAGTTGACTCATTGGAAAAGACCCTGATGCTGGGAGGGATTGGGGGCAGGAGGAGAAAGGGACGACCGAGGATGAGATGGCTGGATGGCATCACGGACTCAATGGACGTGAGTCTGAGTGAACTCCGGGAGTTGGTGATGGACAGGGAGGCCTGGCGTGCTGCGATTCATGGGGTCGCAGAGTCGGACACGACTGCGCGACTGAACTGAACTGAACTGAGCTGATGTACTATATATATACACACACACGTATGTATATATACATATATATGTATGCTTCTCAGCATTGTTTATGGTACCCAGAGGGGAAAACAGGGAAAATAACCTAGACGTCTAGGAATAAAGGATTGTTTACAAGAGTCATCTAGCATTCAATAGCAAAATGCTATGCAACCATCAGTGGATGCTGTGAAATAGAAAACTCTGCACAGCATATTGCAAAGTGTAAATATTTTATGCATATGTATATTTGTGTATGTGTATTTGTCCTCAGAGAGCACTGCTTTAAAGGATGTTCAGAAAAATGTTAACCATGAAATCCACCACCCTCTGTCTCCCCACGTGGTAATTTAATTATTTTGGGTAATTTAATTATTTCTGTTTTATATGCTTATTTGTGAAGATTCTTCCAGAGCATGTATTATAATTTTTTCTTAATGATCGATATTTTGCCTAATCTTTGAGCCAGTTCTATCGATCAGTTACTGTGTTCAGAATCATACCAGTGTGATGGGAGTTGCTCTCAGGCAGAAGCAATTTGGATTAAGACCAAAGGAAAGCAAAATTGCTTTGCAAATTTAGGTTACCTCGGCAAAGGAATGCTTTGGACAGCCTATTGATACTGGACTCCTGGACCAAGGGAAAGTACACAGAAGCTGAGAGAGGGACTCAAAACTGGAGGTAAAAGAGAATAAAAACGTGCTATCTCTCCAAGATCCAGTAGCGGTGGTTGTTATGTATCATGGAAAGTCTCATGGACTTCTGCTGTCATCTCAAAGATGACAGATGCCTAATTTAATAGATCAGTGTTACTTCAGAAGGTATTCAATGCTGGCCTTCCATTTTGTCTGAACTTAACTCCCCAAGCCCCAGTTTCACGATGGCCCTATCTTTTCCATTTAAATGATGACAGTGCATCTGAGTTCTGCCCCTCTTTGCCTGTGATAAAAAGCACAGGGGAATATTTTATTAATTAATCCAGCATGTACTGATTTTTCCTCCTGTGCCACAGCCAGCACCACATCCTGGAAGCCAAGCCTCTGTACACCTGGTCAGAAAGGCAGATGTATAAATGATCAGAATACAGTTAGTAGGGTTGGCATGGAAGCATATGCATCTGGCATTTGTAAGAAATGTCCAGTGTAGGCAAGGAGAAAGTAGATTAATGGTGCAGGGGGTCAGTGCACTTGTTGGGTGACTGCTAATATGTATGGTGCTTCTTTCTGGGGTGGTGAAAATCTTCTAAACTTACATTGTTGTGCCTTTAAATGGGTAAATTTTATAGTATGTGAATTGTATGCAAGTAATACTGTTGTTCAGTCACTAAATCATATCTGACTCTTTGCGACCCCATGGACTGCAGTTCTCCAGGCTTCTCTGTCCTTCACTATCTCCTGAAGTTTGCTCAAACTCATATCCATTGAGTCAGTGATGCTGTCTAACCATCTCATCCTCTGCTGCCCCTCTCTCCTTTTGCCTTTGTCTTTCCCAGCATCAGGGTCTTTTCCAATGAGTCAGCTCTTTGCATCAGGTGGCCAAAAGTATTGGCGCTTCAGCTTCAGCATCAGTCCTTCCAGTGAGTATTCAGGGTAGATTTTCTTTAAAGTTACATGAATGAACATTTTACCCAACTTGGGTGACTGTGGGGACACTGTCTGGTCAAAGGCAGCAAAGGCAGTGTCAGAGGGTGCCATCTGAATTAATCAGGATTTAGGTTGGTGAAGCAATCAGGCCAGGGCATTCTGAGCAAGTGCAGCCGGACATGAGTTCGTACATGGTTTGGTGCCCTTGGTTTGTGTTGCATGGAGGCTGGGAAGCTGTAGAGGGTACTGTGTCTTGAAGGGCCTTGGTCCTACAGTGAGAAGTTATAGGGTGCCATGAAGTTATAGTCCACTTCTGGTTTAATGAAATGTGAGGTTTTTTTTCTGTAAGCGAACATTGTGACTGAGTGTGTAGAAGATTTACCCAAACAGCTTGTTTAAAGTGTAGACATCTGAGGTCCATGGCCACGGATTCTGACCCAGGGATTTTTAAGTGGGGGCCATGTGTGTGTATTGTGTGTGGTAGGCACTCAGTCGCGTCCGACTCTTTGCGACCCCACGGACTGCAGCCCACCAGGCTCCTCTGTCCATGGAATTCTCCAGGCAAGAATGCTGGAGTGGATTGACATTCCCTTCTCCAGAGGAACTTCCTAACCCAGGGATCAAACCCTGGTCTCCTGCATTGCAGGCAGATTCTTTACCATTTGAGCTACGGAGAAGTCATATGTCAGCCTTTTAATAAGTATTCTTTGTGATTCCAGTGCAGGTGGTTTATGCACCAGCTTTGGAGAAACATGACTTAGAGAGATCTCTGTATTTATTCTTCTTCATATCCCCGATGCTAAATGCTCTATGTAGTACTACAGTCACAGTCAGAAGCATTTAGGTGCTCAAGATACTAGATTGTGAGCCAGTTCTTTGTGCTTTGCATTCAAATTAAATTGGAATTGCATGTTATAAGGGAAAAAATTCCTACTATACTTATATTGCCTACCATAATCGTTTTTTCTGTAATACATGGTGTATGAAAGAAATCAAAGGTGGATGAAATTTATAAATGTGGAATGAACCAATTGAAATGTTGCACATAACATGAAGGTTACCATGTACAACTTCGTACAACTTGGTTACCATGTACAAAATTATTAACAAATATGATTTTAGTGGGCCCCCATATGGTAATATCTTTAAGGCTAGGGAGAATTTAGGATAGTATTCAAATGCTGTTTTTCTTCCTGGAAGAGGATATGGATCTATGATTTTTTACAAAAATACATTAAAAATAATATAATGAACATTATTTCAAGCAACTTATTGCATTTCATTTAAGCCAAGATCACATGCATTGTATTTCTTTTAAGAGGAAGATAAATATCAAGACTGTAATTGCAAAGCTTTTCTTCCCTTGAGAGTGTTTGCTATGAACATCTATTGGTCAGAGTGATTGTACAGAAAGATATACCATTGTCCATATGATATTAAGTGTTGATACTTAGTTTTATAGATACATATCTATTCTACTTAAGGCATTTTCCTCCTTCAATTAGCTATACTTTTTTTTTTTCTTCTTCTCCCATAGTCTTCAAGACTCTGCCTAGGGAAATAATACCTCTTGATTGTGGCCTGAGGTAGCCAATGAATCTAACTCATTTTCACTAAATGTTATTCTGCTGTTATGGCCATCATTCTCAGTTAATTTTAATTCCTCCCCTTGACTATGCTTTTCAAGAAGTATATATCATCAAAAAGATGCCTAATTATGGAAGGATTCATTAGATGTAGAAACTACAGAAAACAGGACTCTAATAGTCCTAGAGAGCATTGGGAAAACCACATTTAGTCTTAGGAGCAGGAAAACTAAATGATGTGAAACATTTGAAGAAACAGCTGGTGAAAAAAATAGCTTTTACATATGTCAATGATTATTACTTAAATTTCTACCAATAGAAAGTGAGAATGAACATTCTCAAAGCAGTGTCCCCATTAGAAGAAAAGAACCTTGAGAGGGGCAAGGCTCATTCAGCTAAGTGTTTAATTTGCATCCTGACTCTAGGCTTCCCCTGTGGCTCAGTTGGTAAAGAATCTTCCTGCAGCAGGAGATATAAGAGACCCAGGTTCGATCCCTGGGTCAGGAAGATCACCTGGAGAAGGTAATGGCAACCTACTCCAGTATTCTTGCCTGGAGAATTCCATAAATAGAGGAGCCTGGCAGGCTCCAGTCCATGGAGTTGCAAAGGAGTGACACGACTGAGCAACTAGCACCCACAAAGAAATGAACACGGGTCTTCCCAGATGGTGCAGTGTTAAAGAATCCGTCTGTCACTGCAGAGCTGAGATGAGAGTTCAATTCCTGTGTTGGGAAGATCTCCTGGAGTAGGAAATGGCCACCCATTCCAGTATTCTTGCTTAGAAAATTCCATGGACAGAGAGGCCTAGTGGGCATATGCCATATTTTCTACTCTTAGAATCCCTCATAGATAATGTAAAAACGAATGTCCTCTAGTTATGGAAAGAGCTGGGGTCCTCCCATTAAACAATTAACAGATGAAGCAGAGTTAATTCTGAGGTACCAATCACATGTTTTCTCTTTCTGAGTAACATTTTACATGGTGGACTACAGTCCATGGGGTCACAAAGAGCCAGACATGACTGAGCAACTAATAATGTGTCAACCACATAGTGTTTTTTTTTTTTTTCATCTTTGAACTATATATACCACACTGTCTTCTTTAAACAAACAAACAAACAAAAAACTATAACCTGCATCATTATCTTCTCTTTCATGGTAAAAATTAAGATGCAGAGAGAATAAAGTTATGATCAAAGAATCTCCATTTGTAAGCAGTCAAGACATGGTTTAAAGGAAAATCTGTTTAATTCTGAAACCCAGCCTATTCCTATACCATGATATTTGCATTTCAGGAGAAAATGTGTTAATCAAATTGAAGAAACAGACTCTGAGACTAGATGAAAAGGTGAAAAGTAGAAGATGAGGAATATTGGTTTCACTAATACCTGCAGCTGATAAGAAGAGATGCATCCAAAGATTAAGTGCTTTTTCAAATAATCTTGACTCTCTTAGTAGAAATGTTGGAACTGGGAGTTAGAGACTGTTTATTCCAGTCCTCCTTATTCTCTAAATGAGAACTGAGGTTCTCAGTCTCAGAGGTTTAGAGGTCATTTGTGGTTTTCCTTCTCAGAGAGACAGGAGGTTCAGGATGGAGGATCTGAAACCCCAAATCCCTTGGCATCAGGGAGGCTTCCACTGGAGCAACTAAGAGTCAGGCTGTAAGTCCTGTTAGGAAGAAAATACTTTGCAGGATGGTCTGAGAGTCACTTAGTAAAGGAAATGTAGCAGTGTCTGCCAGTTTTGTCTGTTCCTAAAATTACAGCATAATTTTATTTAAGCTAGGTTTTTCTGTGAAGAAACTGTGAACTTATCTGTTTTCTTGTCTTACAGAAATACTGCATTAGATAGCCATGCTACAGTTTAAAAGTATATTACAGAATGTTATCTTTAAAACTGTTAGAGTGTGAAAAAGTAGATCTTTTTCACTGATAATATATTTAATTCAGAATGTATTATGGCATTTTGTGAGGAAACTGCAAGTTTTGATAGATTTGAAGTAGTTTATATAAGAAATTTGATTATTTACTCCTAATTCTATTTGACAGAGTTGTGTGTGCATATGGATGTTTATTATATCACCTGTTTAAAAAGATTGATTAATGTTAAAATAAAATTTAAGTTAATTTCAAAATAAAAGCATTCCAAATTTGTTTTTGAAAAAAATGGAACAATCCGTTTGCTCAATTTCTTCTCTCTATACTGTAATATGCTTGCCGTGTCCTTTATCCTCCCTATTATTTGAAGAACCAAAATATAACCTCTCTCTGTAATTCTGGAGACCTCTTATCCAAAGTCATTCTCTACTGAATTGAAAGCTTCTCATAGTCAATAATCACTCCATCTATCTTATCTAGTAGTTCGATGATCACATTAAGGTGCTTTATTGTGGGACATTCTCTTTGATACTTTCCTCTGTCTGGTTTAAATCCATCAAGGCCCTGAATCACTTACTCACGTGAAAACATATGGACCAAAGATAGATAAGGCAGGTGACCTTAAAGGCAGATAGTAATGTTAGTTCACTTGCAGAATTGGGATTGTTTGTAAATGTTGATGTCTGTTATGGGATTTTCTCGTACCCCCTTTTTTTGTACAGAGTCATTTTATTAACCATAATTTTATAATTTTCCTTTGTAAAAATGTTACTCAGAAAGAGAAAACATGTGATTGGCACCTCAGAATTAACTCTGCTTCATCTGTTAATTGTTTAATGGGAGGACCCCAGCTCTTTCCATAACTAGAGGACATTCGTTTTTACATTATCTATGAGGGATTCTAAGAGTAGAAAATATGGCATATGCCCACTAGGCCTCTCTGTCCATGGAATTTTCTAAGCAAGAATACTGGAATGGGTGGCCATTTCCTACTCCAGGAGATCTTCCCAACACAGGAATTGAACTCTCATCTCAGCTCTGCAGTGACAGACGGATTCTTTAACACTGCACCATCTGGGAAGACCCGTGTTCATTTCTTTGTGGGTGCTAGTTGCTCAGTCGTGTCACTCCTTTGCAACTCCATGGACTGGAGCCTGCCAGGCTCCTCTATTTATGGAATTCTCCAGGCAAGAATACTGGAGTGGGTTGCCATTTCCTTCTCCAATGTTCGTTTCTAGGGAAAGATTATTAACGCATGTTTTATGACTTTAAAATGCCTTCCTTTGGGAAAGTGAAACAGCATGATGGCATTAAGTGGAGATAGAGACCATGTAGTAAGGAATTTAAAGTATTATTTTAAGAATTTTGCCCTATGAGTGAGTGAAAGTCGCTCAGTCATGCCCAACTCTTTGCAACCCTATGGACTGTAGCCCACCAGGCTTCTCTGTTCATGGGATTCTGCAGGCAAGATTACTGGAGTGGGTTGCCATGCCCTTCTCCAGGGGTTCTTCCCTACTGAGAGATCAAACACAGGTCTCTTGCATTGCAGGCGGATTCTTCACTGTCTGAGCCACCGGGGATGCCCTTTTATTTTTTTATTTTTTGGCCTTACTGAAGAGTAAATAAAGGAATAAAGTGTAGTTATGAGAGTAGACAAAAGGTCTAGCAAATAGGGAAGCTCACGTCAATGAAAAAATCCATGTAGAAGTTCATAGTAACCAAAGAGTTTTTGCCCTGGCTGCACTTCCCCTGAGGACGTGTTTGCCTATTTTGCTTGACAAAATATGTAAATGTTCTTTGAATATGTCTGTAATATTATCTCATATTATGCCCTGCAAATATTTTCTCTATTGAAGAAGGCAGTGGTACACCACTCCAGTACTCTTATAACCTTCGAATATTTTTTGATCACTCAGAAGCATTTTATCACAGCAATTGTTTCCTGGAGCTGCTGACTCAGTCTAAAAATTTCCCCAAACTTTCAGTAGTCTCGTATTCACCTTCTGCCATTGTCTTTACCTGTATTTGCCTCATCGATTTTCAATGTTGTGGTTCCATGAAGATAGAGAAGTGAAATCTTAAAAGGATTCATTCATAACTCTGTTAGCATCATATATTTTGTTATGAGGGACATTTTCCTTCTTTACTTACATATTTGTATAGAACTTAAAAGATAAAAGTTCTGTCCCTGAAGATTTTTATGTATTTTAGTAATATTCTTAAAGATAAAACATTTGGAAATGGGCTGTTTTAATTCTAAAGCATGGTACAATGCATTTTCTGGCTACTTAGCAAATGTAACATTTTGTAAGTGTCTTACAATTTCTTACAATAGTTAAAAGACTCCAAGATTTAGAAAGAATTCCAAGTTTAATAATTTGTATTGAAATAAATGAAATTAAACTAAATATTGGCAGTGATGAGGTAATATAAAATGTCTGATTTTATCCAATTTCATTATTACCTCTTTAATTAGAATTTTATTTATATTTCTAAGAAGATGTAAAAATAACAGATTTGGATTTTGTCTTTTTCTAGCCTTAACCCATTCCCTGGTAAAGTTTTTATTATAAGTGAAATAGTTAAAAGTCAAGCATTTAGAAATAAGAAATATTAGAAGGTCTATAACTCCAAGAATAAAAATCAGCACCTCATATCATTACAGTCTGCCTATAAATATACTCACATAAGATCTCAATAAATTAGAGATCGACATCAAGAAAACCTTCTAAAGATTTTCCTTTACCAGAAAGTCTAATTCATTTTAGAGCAATCCAAATAAATAACAAAGTATATTATTTAAGGGTTTTTCTTTTTTTTTTTAAATTGCCTTCCTTCCAAATAAAGCATTCATCTCCAAAGTCAGTATTATCTAAAAAAGTATTTTTTATTTATTCTTAATTGAGTGATACAGTAAATCTTTATTCAGTGTTTTCCCTGGGCCAAAGCTTTTGTAGATGTGTAGCAGTGAACCAGGAAGAGATTTCTCTTATTTTCTTAATGTTTCCTCTGGTTGTCCTCTGTGACAAGCACTGCATACTTGAGTTAGGACAAAGGAACCAAATAGCTGGGCGGCTGCTTGACACTGGCTCATTAGAAATGGGCTTGCTGGGACCTTCCCGGTGGTGTAGTGGCTAAGACTCCAGTCTCCCAAGGCAGGGAGCCCGCGTTTGTTTTCTGGCCAGGGAACTAGACCCCACATGCCCCAACGAATAAAGAAACATGGTTTGCTAGAGAGATGATTGTTAGAGGCAACAGATAGATAAAAACTTTCTGCTTATGCAGACTGAGAAGAAAGGAACTAAGAAAGAGCTGTTCAAGGGTCCTTTGGTAGAATCAGGGGACTCAATCAACTATAAATTTCTTCAGTCCAGACATAGCATTAATGAGCATAAAAATAGTTGGAAATCAGACAGGTGAGTATGTGGACCTGGAGGATAAATTCTTGGAACAGTCAGCACCACTCCCCACTCTATTTTCCCATGGAAGACATTGCTCATCAATCAAAGAATTCTGTTCTTCCAAGTTCTGACGCATCTTCGGCATCCTTCTCAACAGCACAGCATTTAGAGAATCAACACTGGCTCATGAGATGAAGCAGATAAATTCCTCATTCTGTTCCTATGCCCTGGGTAAAATTGTGGCTCAAGCCTCTTTTCTAGTAAGCCCACCTTCTATAGTCTTTCTGTGAATCCTTTGGATATGAGTTTATTAATCCTCTGACCTTTTAGTGAATAGTGGTACACAATCCTTCTTTATTGTAGAAGCACCCAGGGAGTTATTTTTAAAAGCTCTGTGTCCCAAAGCAGACCATTTTAATCAAAATCTGAGTGCTGCCCCCAGGGGTGGGTATTCTAAAAGTTTTCCAGAAGTGTGTGCACTATGCCTTTGTCTCATGCTGCTTCAATTAGTACATTATCCAAAAAAGAAAACAAAGCAAAACTCTTTAAATGACTTCAAAATGACCATCTACCAGTGTTTATTCTTTAATAGCATTCTGAAGTACTTCTAACCCACTGTCCTTTTCACTCTAAACTCTTAACTTTCCAAATTTATATAGAGATGAGAGCTTTCCAATAGAAATATAATGTGAACTGCATGTGTGTAATTTAAAAATTCCTAGTAACCACTTTAAAAAAAGTATTAAGATTAAATTAATAGGCTTCACTGGTGGCTTAGTGGTAAAGAATCTGCCTGCCAATGCAGGAGACCCAAGTTCCATCCCTGGATTGGGAAGCTCCCCTGGAGGAGGAAATGGCAACCCACTTCAGTATTGATGCCTGAGAAATCCCATGGACAGAGGAGCCTGGTGGGCTATAGTCCATGGAGTTGCAAAAGAGTCCGCCACAACTTAGCAACTGAGCTTGCATGCACAATAATTTAATTAACAATATATCACAAGATACAGTATTTTTAATACTGTATTTAATATACATGAAATATTTTTCAGACTTTAAAAATTACTGCATAAAATCTAGTGCATATTTATATTTTTCTGTACTTGCTGTATTTCAAGTGTTCATTAGCCCAAACTGGCCAGTGGCTACCTACTGGAGAGTGCCAAGCAAACAAGTCACCTCCTGTTGTGATCTTGATCTCTGCTAATGTGCTACTGAAAGACATTGAAATATGTATTATTTTTAAATTATTCTGGAATTGATTTACTGTAAAACAACTTATTACTGTTTTTTCAGTAGTAGGAATTTTATCTGTTTGTTTTTTTTTTTTTGTCTGAAATATCTTATTGAGACAGGGCTTTGAAACATTGCACAAAATCATACGACATAGAAGGTGTGTTACAAGCATCTCTCTCTCTCTCTCTCTCACACACACACACACACACACACACCTTGGTTAGTTGGTAATCAACATATCACTCAGATATAAAGATAGGGAAAACCAAGTCAGGCAAGCCTCAGTGATCTCAAACAACTTAGTGAGTAATTCTCAAAGGGTTGAAGAATTGATTGCCTCCTGATATTTCAAAGACTCTGGTAAAACTGAGTGTTCTCTGGAAATGTAGCATCTTTATTGCACCTTTGAAGACTCTCATTACACTGTCTGAAGTTTGTTGTTTTTTTTTTTTTTTGCTAAATTGGCAGAACTTTAATCCCCATGGACACTTTTAACTTCTGAGTCCCAAAACCTTATAGGGACTAGTTAATCTTAGATAAAAAATAAGAAAATGACCAATAAAAGTCTCTTCATGCTTTGACTTTACTGTTTGAATGAGGCAAGAAAACACGTTCAGTTTTATGAAGCAGTTTGTATACTGTACGTATGTACATACCTACTAAGTCACATTAGTCCTGTCCGGCTCTTTGCGACCCTACGGACTAACCCAGCAGGCTCCTCTGTCCATGGGATTTCCCAGGCAAGAATACTGGAGTGGGTTGCCATTTCCTTTTCCGGGATCTCCCTGACCCAGGGATCAAACCTGAGTCTCTTATGTCTCCTGCATTGGCAGGCAGATTCTTTACCACTACTGTTGCCATCAGGCGCTTTAATTCTTGCATTTCTTTATGTAGTATGAAAGTTATTACAGTAATATAAATATACATAGGATGTGTAATTTCAGATAGAACAGAGTTGTTCAATAGATTATAAATCAAAAGGGAAATGTTTACATGTATATTAACTTTGTTTCTATTTCCAAATAAACATAATTTTCTCTTCAATCTGTTCCTTTCCGTTCAGTCGCTCAGTCGTGTCCAATTCTTTGTGACCCCATGAATCGCAGTACGCCAGGCCTCCCTGTCCATCACCAACTCCCGGAGTTCACTCAGACTCACGTCCATCGAGTCTGTGATGCCATCCAGCCATCTCATCCTCAGTCATCCCTTTCTCCTCCTGCCCCCAATCCCTCCCAGCATCAGGGTCTTTTCCAATGAGTCAACTCTTCGCATAAGGTGGCCAAAGTACTGGAGCTTCAGTTTTAGCATCATTCCTTCCAAAGAAATCCCAGAGTTGATCTCCTTCAGAATGGACTGGTTGGATCTCCTTGCAGTCCAAGGGACTCTCAAGAGTCTTCTCTAACACCACAGTTCAAAAGCATCCATTCTTCGGCGCTCAGCCTTCTTCACAGTCCAATTCTCACATCCATACATGACCACAGAAAAAACCATAGCCTTGACTAGACGGACCTTAGTCGGCAAAGTAATGTCTCTGCTTTTGAATATACTATCTAGGTTGGTCATAACTTTTCTTCCAAGGAGTAAGCGTCTTTTAATTTCATGGCTGCAGTCACCATCTGCAGTGATTTTGGAGCCCCCCAAAATAAAGTCTGACACTGTTTCCACTGTTTCCCCATCTACTTCCCATGAAGTGATGGGACCGGATGCTATGATCTTCGTTTTCTGAATGTTGAGCTGTAAGCCAACTTTTTCACTCTCCTCTTTCACTTAATTTCTGTTAATTCTACATTTTATTTTTAAATCCATTTTGGAACATATTTCAATATTTAATCCTAATAGAAAATAATTGTTACTTTACAGTTAAGTAGAAACAAAATATTTGTGTGCTGATTGGTCTATTTCTTTGGTTTTAACTAGCCACTAGGAAGTGGTTCTATTTCCTTTAACCTGCTTGAGCCTAGCAAATGATATGTGGTCATTGGACTCAATCCATGGTGGGTTAAATCTGCAGATGTGGAAACAGCAGTTACAGAAGAACAAGTGTAATTTTACAGTCATTGAAGCTAAGAAGGTATTTTTGTATACCTCCTGATAGACTTTTCTAAGTGACTGATCTAAGTCTAGGGGTAAATATAGTAGAAGAAAAAAACTTATCATTCAGCATTTGGGATATATAGTGTCCTACTGCATGAAGAAAATAAAAGTGTTATGATCCAGGAAGTAGTAGAATATACATGTATATACCTGCATGCCTGTGTGCCTAGGCACTCAGTCTTGTCTGGACTCTGTGACCCCTGGACTACAGCCTGCCAGGCTCCTTTGTACGTGGAACTTTCTGGATAAGAATACTGGAGTGGGTTGCTATTTCCTTCTCCAGGGGATCTTTCCAACGCAGGAACTGAACCCATATCTCCTGTGTTGGCAGGTGGATTCTTTACCACTGAGTCACCTGAGAAGCCCAGTGTTTGAAAAAAATAAGTACATTAGTCTCACCAATGTAACTCTGTTTCAAAAGCCTAGATTTTAATTATTTTTGAAACTATAATAATAAAATAATAGTAATTAAGTAAATAGTAAAATGCATTTAAAACATTAATTTCATAGACTTTTTCCTGCCTTACTTTATCAGCAAATTTGAAATGTTACTCTTAGCTTTAGGAAGTGATCTTTAGGATATATGTTTTAAAGAATAGGAAGGGGAAAGCTTTATTCCTTTTACCTGCACTTTGACAGAGGGAATCACTGTTAACTGGTAATTGCTCAATAAGGCAGAAGGAGCACTAATATTAAAAGTGCACAGGTACTTTTGAAAATTCTAAACAATGTAATTAGTTGAAGCAAACACAAAGAGACAGCTAATACTAATTATGAGACAGAGAAATGTGTTTAATATTCAATTTAATCTATAATACACCAAACAATTGCAAATAGATTCTATCTTGTCTCTTTAGAATTTTAGAGGAAGAATGTGTCCTGTCTGCTTTTCAAAGCTTTGTTCTTCTGCCTGTGGGACTAAATTGTAAAGTTCAACCAGCAAAGCTTAGTTTCCCAAAGGACGCAGCAGGCATTGATAGTGTACTCTAGCTGTAATTCTATAGTGACACCAGATTGGCGACTGACAGAAATCTCTTGGGCCAAAGTGACAAAGCTGTAATATTTTCACAATGGACTGACTGATGTCTTTGGAAGCTCTGTTTGATTTCAAAGGACATTTTATATTTTTCTGTGAAGATGAAAGTATATTAGACCTTTGTGATGAAAACCATCTGACTGCATAATAAGCACTGCAATAAATAAAATTATAGCATTTCTTTCCTGAGCTATTTATCGCTTGAAGCTGATTAAGAATATTTCAAAGTGTAGATCAAGTACTATTTATTTTTAGTACAAAGTGGTTATGAGGTTATCTTTATTTCTATCTGATTAATAGAGAATAAATTATTTAGAAAATAGAATGCATTGCCTATTCTTGTGAAGAGCATATGTATTTTTATGAGATGGAAGATTTATTATAGTTAAAATAATAAATATTTTAGTAGATTATCACATAAAGTATTTTGTTTATATTCAGGTTTGAAACAATACATGTAACATCGCTTTAGTTTTTTCTGCTTAGCTTTGTTAGGTTTACCTTTTGGTGGCAGATATCATGAATTCTTGGAACTAGTAAACTAGACAATTGTGCCCAAACTATGCTAATCGAATTAAAATTAAAATTTAAAAATTTTTGAAATTTTGAATCTCCGCATATAAACTTTAATTTCTTTCTGTGGTACTTAACTTCAGTAAAATGTGATGATTAATTTTTAAAGTATCACAGAAATACTTGTTTTTTATGATATTGTGTTAAGAAAAAAGTGAAAAATAATTTTTATTTTCACTTCAGTATCCTTCCTTCAGATTTTTAACTGAATTAACCTTTACTGTGTTATTTTGAAGCTGTTTTGCATATTAGAGTTCACATAAATTTGAAAAAATATACTAAAATATTTACATGAATTCGGTTTAAAATTGAAATATATGGATATTATAGATAGACATTTTTAAACAGCAAAATATTGTTCCTTGTTAACTACTTAGAATAACCAATATTTTGCTTATTTTCTTATATATGACATATGAATCAACAGTTGCAAATCATCAAGTTTGTCATGCTGTTTATTTTAAAGTGGTTTAAAATAGCATTCATATTTCTTTTGAGTCAAAAATGTATTTCTCCCTTCTTTGGACTCCCATTAGATTCCATGGTAGCAATGGCTTCTTAATGGATATCCTGATAAATGAGTTGGTCTAGAAAGTTAGAAATACAATTGATTACCACATAGGTTTCACTGAAAGATGTAAACAATATGGTGTGAAATGGGTCTGACCTAGCCATTTTATTTGTAAGAAATCTATTTATAGGAAATATGGCCTATCCTGCATTGAAGGTGATCTTTATGGTTTATCAGAAGATTTGAATTTCTCCATTAGATCTAGCTATATCATTGCCAATTAACATTATGGGAAACTGTTTATTAATGCATGGGTTCTAGAACTGCACAAATCTGGGAATTTGGAAAAGTAGAAGGGGCTTTTTAGTTGTGGCAGTAACTCGGCAGCATTCTTGACAATAGATTTCAACAGGTAAGGATGCTGATAATCTTAACACTGTGCATGACAGCCCTCCACTGTATGAGTTCCCTATTGCTGCTGTGACAAAGCACTGAAAATTCAGTGGATTTAAAGCAACACAAATTCGTTCTCTTAAAGGCTATGTAGAAGTCCAAGAGCGATCTCACCAGTCTAAAAGTGTTGGCTACATACCTTTCTAGAGGCTTCAGGGGAGACTCTGTTTTCCTTAGTTTTTTCAGCTTCTGGAAGCCACTTGTGTTCCATTCTCAAACTCGGTGACATTGTATCTCTCTGACAATTCTCCTATTCTCATGTCTCCCTCTGACTACCTCTGACAGAGACTTTTCTCTAAACACCGCTGTGATTAGAATCCACCCAACCGAAAAATCCAGTGTTATTTTCCTCTCAAGGTCCTTTTTACCTTGCTGCTGCTACTGCTAAGTCGCTTCAGTCGTGTCCGACTCTGTGCGACCCCATAGACAGAAGCCCACCAGGCTCCTTCGTCCTTGGAATTCTCCAGGCAAGAACACTGGGGTGGGTTGCCATTTCCTTCGCCAACGCAGGAAAGTGAAAAGTGAAAGGGAAGCCGCTCAGTCATGTCCGACTCCTAGGGACCCCATGGACCACAGCCCACCAGGCTTCTCTGTCCATGGGACTTTCCAGACAAGAGTACTAGGGTGGGTTGCCATTGCCTTCTCTGCCTTTTTACCCTGAGATGTAACATTCACAGGTTCTGAGATCAGAACAGTTTTGCCACGGTGTGACAGTCGGCGGCTTGGATTGCTCTGCCTGCTAGATGCACAGTGAAGAAGTTTCTCAAGCAGGAGCTTGCCCACTGAGTAGACTGCTGCTGCTGCTGCTGCTAAGTCGCTTCAGTCGTGTCCGACTCTGTGTGACCCCATAGACGGCAGCCCACCAGGTTCTGCCATCCCTGGAATTCTACAGGCAAGAACACTGGAGCTGGTTGCCATTTCCTTCTCCAGTGCATGAAAGTGAGAAGTCAAAGTGAAGTTGCTCAGTCAGGTCCAACTCTTAGCGACCCATGGACTGCAGCCTACCAGGCTCCTCTGTCCATGGGGTTTTCCAGGCAAGAGTATTGGAGTGGGGTGCCATAGCCTTCTGTGAAGGGCAAAACATGGGACCCCCAAGGAAGCCAGTAGCCTTCAGTTTTTTTGTGTTCTCATGTGATAGCACTAATAAAAAGTTTCTCCACCACTTTCATATACTTACTTGGTAGCTTCTGCCTAAAATAAGCTAAAGTGTTAATATTAAATGAAGAATCAGGATATTGAGGATAGCTCCGAGTCAGTGCCGAGATATATTTATAAATGTACGTGTAAGATTTTTTTTACTTAAATCCTTGAAGAGATCTGCTATAATCCATCTTCCTTAGTTGCCCTCCTCAAGCTCACATTCTGTGGATTCTTGCTCTCTGACTTACCGTTGGATAATGAAAACAATAATATTATTTATATTTATATAATTGCAATGAAATTTAACACTTGTTGAACAATTCACTATTGTCAAAGATATTAAATGAAATCTTCTCTGTAAAAGCCTTATGTAATATAGCTATTAGTATTTCTGTCTTAAAGTATGGAAAATGAAGTTCATAAAAAATTTGTCCAGTATCAACACACTCAACTAATGATGAATCTGAGAGCGGGTCTCTGATTTTGTGGCCTATTTTTGGCAGTTTTGCTAGAATATAATTGTGAAACTTTATCTACAGTTGATTATGATTCCTCAGTTGCTATTAGTGGCCCTTGTTCAGTAATGATATGAACACAATTTTGAGTTACTAGTTTGAATAATTATACTTGTTTATAATGGTATCTTTGCTCCTTAAATATATCCTTAGACAATCTGTGATTTTATTTAGTAAGTAATTTAGAGGGCCAAATCTTCAGGTTGACATTTTTTTACATACAATTAGCTATATAAAGCTGGTTGCAGGGGGTTATTGCTGAGGAAAGTGAGAACTAGCTAAATTAATCCTATGAGAATCTCATTGTCTTGATAAGCTTTTAGCAAATGACCATAAAGAAGAGAGGAAAGAAGACTCTCCTTAGAGATTTCCTTTGTCCCTGATGCTCTTTCTTATATTCTTTCTTACATTTGAACTTTTAAACTATTGTTTCAGGTATCTTATAAATTAGTTATAAACATTTTTAATGGGACTTCATGTCAATAAATTAGGATAAAAATGTTAAATTTTACTAGCACAGCAATTGATCATTCAAAATAAATAAAATATCATAAGTGAAGCTTAGACAGAAACATTTTAAAATGTCAATATTGTAAAAAGGTTTCTATTATCTGCATATTCAATGACCATAAACTCTGTTCACAATGGTTTTTAACTATTATGTTAACTAAGAAAAGTTAGGCCAGTGAAATAAAATGAATTTAAAGCAACAGAGTTGATGAAAGTTGTTATTTTAGTGTAATATACTTTCCTTTTTAAACTTTCTTACTTTGATGTTCTTTTGTCTCATCAATTTTTCTTTGTAGCTTATTATAGCATAAAATGACAGAAAAAATTTTGAGAACTTGACTAGTTGTTAATATTTATTATTTAAAAACAATTAAACAAATTTTCATACATTAATAATATAATAATAATGCTAACTATATTATATTTTTCTTATTCTGCTTTGATCAAATATGCATATATTTTTACTTGATTTTGTTTAGCATATCTGATAGCATATCACCATACAATTCTCTGCTTATTGGTATGCTGCTAAGTCACTTCAGTCGTGTCCGACTGTGCAATCCCATAGACGGCAGCCCACCAGGCTCCCCCATCCCTGAGACTCTCTAGAAAAGAACACTGGAGTGGGCTGCCATTTCCTTATTGGTATAAATGAATATTATATAATATTTTTGAAGAACCAATAATATCATAATCTTTGTTTTATTTGATTTTAATTGGGCTACACCTCAAAAACATCTTTCTTAGTTATGCTTATACCAGTTAATGTTACAGGAAATTTTTGACTTATTTAATATGAGCAGTTAAATTAGGGAAATAAACAGTATTGATAGTCATGAAATCATAAATCAAGGGATAATTTATCAACCTTAGAGGAAGACTATAGTACACACAGCATCTCTTTTTAAGCAATTCTCAGTTTATGTTTTTCAAAATACAGTTGTTTTATATTTTGAATATTTGTTCTCCTTTTAATTCAATCAATATATCTAGTGTTGTCCATTCACCATTTCCCAAATGGGAAATGATTGGGTCTTTGTTTAATGAAAAATTGTGTTGTCTGTACACAAAAGCACTGATTAAAAAAAAAAACAAAAAACAGGAAAAATGCTTTTCAAATCAGTATGATTTGATTTTACTTAATCAAAGACCAATCATTAACAAACCAATGCTTCTGTTTGGTTGATCAGAAAAAATAATTGCTATTTTATTAAGTACTTCTTAGACTTCAAAACTCATTGGAAAAGACTCTGATGCTGGGAGGGATTAGGGGCAGGAGGAGAAGGGGACAACAGAGGATGAGATGGCTGGATGGCATCACGGACTTGATGGACGTGAGTCTGAGTGAACTCTGGGAGTTGGTGATGGACAGGGAGGCCTGTTTTCAAATCAGTATGATTTGATTTTACTTAATCAAAGACCAATCATTAACAAACCAAATGCTTCTGTTTGGTTGATCAGAAAAAATAATTGCTATTTTATTAAGTGCTTCTTAGACTTCAAAACTCATTGGAAAAGACTCTGATGCTGGGAGGGATTGGGGGCAGGAGGAGAAGGGGACAACAGAAGATGAGATGGCTGGATGGCATCACGGACTTGATGGACGTGAGTCTGAGTGAACTCTGGGAGTTGGTGATGGACAGAGAGGCCTGACGTGCTGGGATTCATGGGGTCGCGAAGAGTTGGACACGACTGAGCGACTGACCTGAACTGAGACTTCTAAACAATTACAATAAATAGAGCACTCTATACATTTCCTATGTTTTAATACTATAAAATTGATTTACTTTTCACATAAGAAGTAGATGAATGTAAGTGGTAAATAGGAAGATGACATTTGTTGAATAAAGGGCTCTTCCCTCCCCATGAGACTTACTCAGTGCGAAATAACCACTGGAACCGTGGTGGCCTCGACTTATCAAGTAACTGGAGTGAAGCCGATATACCTGCAGTGGCTGGAGTCAGGTTCTGGCTCATAAAACAGACCTTTCCATCCTCTGCTACATGCTGGGCCAGGAAAGCTGCCATATGTAGAGCACTTGTCCATAAATCTTGGAATATGATTTCTTTTAGCTTTTGAATACCTCCTTCATGAAACACAGATGGCAAAAATGAAGGCAGGAGTTTTAGTGTTTATAACAAGATTGTTTAAATTGTGTTTTGAAATATTCAATTAAAATTGTTGGATCTTCTTTATAAGCATCATTTCAACCAGTCTTCTTTTGGTAGGTATTACAAAGATCAACACTTGTGTAGGGACTTACCCATTGGTCCAGTGATTAAGTTTCCATGCTTCCACTCCTGGGGGCACAGGTGGAGAGCTAAGATTTTGCATGCTGTCTGGTGCAGCCAAAAAACCCTAGCAAACCTAACAAACAAACAAACAAACAAAAACAATCCCTAAAACTCTTGTATAGTACATAAGACTGCTCTAAGAATGCATATTAAAAATATATTTTTATTTCAAGATGACTTGAACCAAATATTAGACCTCATTTCTTTACCTGGCATTGATTATTTAGTCAGCTAAGACATATTTATTGAGAACCAAGCATGCAAAGACACCATGTTATTGTTTTTTAAAGCCTCCTACCAGTTGGAATGAGCTGATATAAGAACATTGTGTTACTTAGACATAAAGATTTGCATCTTCTAAATAAGCCTTCATAAAGGGCCAGTAGAAGACAAGGGAGAATCATGAGAAAAATCAGCAGGAATGAATACTTTTGTTTCTCATCCCGAATTTCAACTTCTGAAGACTTTCTGCATGTGGGACAAAGTTGCAAGGATGATCTCTACTCCCACTGTTCACTGACTCATTTTTTTCTTTTTTGTTTTTTTCCTTTGCTGGTTAAAACCTAACCAGAGAAAGAAGGGAAAGTGTCTTTGATCACAGGGATGGTAGTTGCGTTGCTCTTAAAAATTTTTTCTGAGCATTTCCTTCACCATCTTTTGCCTTACTGGGAATAAGAGCACTGGGTTAGGGGACCACTGACTTAGTTTTCAGTTAAGTGTGGAATCATCAGTGTCCTATGACTTTGGGGAATCTTATCCCGAGGATACCAATATAAACTACTTGTTTTGGAGAGTAAGGTAGAAACATGACTCTGTCTTCATTGATATTTGATGATACTTTGAAAGTGAATTTTTCTAAGCCATTTAAACACATTCCATCCTGTTACACTGACAATTTAACAGTATATCTAATTGAGAAGTGAAGTGAAAGTCTCTCAGTCGTGTCCGGCTCTTTGAGACCCCATGGACTATACAATCCATGGAATTCTCCAGCCCAGAATACTGGAATGGGTAGCGTTTCCCTTCTCCAGGGGATCTTCCCAACCCAGGGATCAAACCAAGGTTTCCCGTATTGCAGGCGGGTTCTTTACCAGCTGACCACAAGGGAAGCACAAGAAACTCAATGTTAAATACAAAAATGAATGTTATTTTCCTACTTCTAAAAAAGGATCAAGAACAGTTTATTAAAAAAAAAATCTTGACTTACTATGTGCTTCCTCTTACTGAAATAATTTATTTTGCCCTTGGAGCTGAAACTATAATGTTACCCCACTGATTTCATTAACCGTTATTTACAGCCACATGGATGGAGCACACTAGTGATAATTTTATTTGGTTAAAGGGGTTAATTAGGAAATTTTAGAATAGTAGAAATGCATTATTTTTTAAATGTTTGTGAAAAGATTTTTTATAGTTTTCCACTTACTAAAATATTTGACATGCACTTTGGCTAAAATTTTTAACATATATATAATATTTTGGTTTTAGTGCTAAGTTATATTACCCCAGTTTTTGGAGAAAGTTTCCTGAAACATTATGTTTTTTCTGCTTGTATAAATAATAGATTTTATTGAAAATACCTTGGAAAATTGAGAACTTCCAAATATAATGTTATCATGGGAGATAACATTTAATTTTTATCAAGGTAAAATTTTTGATTATTTACTTTATCTGCACAAATGTATAACCCAGAGCGATTGTAAGTTTCAATAAGTACTATATTCATCTTAGTAAGATACTTATACTTACTAAAGTATTCTGGGAAAGATTGAAGGCACAAGTAGAAGGAGGAGGCAGAAGATGAGATGGTTAGGTGGCATCACTGACTCTGTGGGCATGAATTTGAGCAAACTCCAGAAGATGTTGAAGGACAGGGAAGCCTGGCGTGCTGCATTCCATGGGGTCACAAAGAGTGAGACATGACTTCGCTACTGAGCAACAACAACAAAAAGTATACATTTTAAGGATTACACTCACTCCACAAGTCTTTTTGAGAGAGGTAAGTAAAGGACACACTAAGGCAATGCAATAATTACACATCAAAATCGATCATGGGCTTCCCAGGAGGTGAGAGTGGTAAAGAATCCGCCTGCCAGTGCAAGAGGTGCAAGAGACAACGGGTTTGATCCCTGGGTCAGGAAGATCCCCGGAAGTAAGAAATGGCAACCCACTCCAGTATTCTTGCCTGGAAAATCCCATGGACAGAGAAGCCTGGTGGGCTACAGTCCACGGGACTGCAGAGTATCAGACATGACTGAAGCACTAAGCAAGCAAGTGTAGTTAGATCATATACATAAAATGGAAATTTATGTATAAACACTTCCAATTAAATTTGTGTAATTTAAGATTTTTTGGTGAGCATTATCAAAACTATTTAAGCATGGTTGCTTTTAAGAAAAGTGCTCTTTAGACAGACTGTAGATTGAGTTCCAGTTATTTATCAACAAAACCATAGCTGTTCTCAGTAAAATTTAAAGGGAGTTTTTCTAAGTTTATTGGCTTGAAAGCTTATCGAAAAGTAAGAGCAAGTGTCTCCTTGAATTTCCTCCAGTCCAGCTAGTCATCACTGTTAGAATAGTTGCAGGATTTTAGAATTGGAAAAAATGTTCATACATATTCCAAATCCTCTACTTTAGAAATGAGCCAGTGGACACCCAGAAATGTTATCCTATCTCATCTTATCCTTTCAAGAAGATGGCCTCATGATATAATTGTGAACTTTGAGACTGTCAACTCCACAGGGACAAGGGTTTTTTTTGGTTTATTCAGGGTATACTGTTGCTAAAGTAATACCTGGTATGTGCTCAATGAAGTAAGTGCATTAATTTATCTGGCACATGCTTTTAGAAAGCCCGCATGCCTGTTTAATGGCTCAGCCATGTCTGACTCTCCACCTCCGTGGACTGTAACCTGCCAGGCTCCTCTATCCATGGGTTTTCCAGGCAAGGACACAGGAGTAGGTTGCCATTTCCTTCTCCGAGAGATCGTCCCAATGCAGGGATAGAATCCACATCTTTGCGTTGGCAGGCGGATTCTTTACCACTGAACCACCTGGGAAGCCCTGAGGGGAGGGTGCTAAGCACCTGTATCATGGCACTTGCTTACTCACAACGTTCTCCTCCCATGTGGAAAAGAGGATCAAGAGTATCAAAATATTTCAACAACTTAATATTTTTTCTCTTCCCCAAGAGATATTAAGCCCTTGAAGATATGCAGGACCTTTAGAGAATAGAAAATGAGACCTCAGAAAACAAATTTATGAGGGAAACTAATATTTCAAGAATGCAGCTCTGTATTATAATTCTCAAGGTTCACTAACACTATGCCTTGTCTGAGAGAAACACCCCTGCTTTCCCTGCCTTATTCTTTTATACTCTCTCTCTCTGTCTCTTTTTTTCCCCTCAGGAGAATGTTCTCAGAGTTGTCAGACTAGAAAATACATTCAGAAAAAAACTCACATTGAGATAGAGATGTTCGATTATAAGATACTTGTGTTAGTATTTTTGTTTAAAGAATATGAAGAAAAAATTAGCAAAATAGTTTTAGGCAATGGACACTCATAATGGTAGATTTGAGGAGTTGAGCTACCTTGCTGATCTTTCTGTCACACATGGAATGCAGTTAGAAGTCTTTATGTCATGTATTTAGTTGAATTTGGTTATTCATAAATATAATATCAAACATTTTCTTTAAAATGCTTTGTTATCCTTGATTTTTACCCAACATTATAACTAGGATATGTATTAGTTTTCTTAGCTATTTAGATCAGCCTTACAGAGCTTATGGAATAGGCTATCAGTTTTGAACTATAAAACAATTTAATATCCCAGTTAAATTTTCTGTACAAGTATGCTATTTTACATACACAATAAAATGAAATAAATGTTTTCTCACAAGTGCTAGAATCACACATTTACTGACACTTTATTCATATATTAACTGACATTAATCAGTTACTCCAGAAAGTATTTTAAAGGTTATCTTAATTGACCTTTGCAGGCACCATATGTTCTTGCAACTTTATATGTATTTCATAATATCTGACTTTAGAACTTAGAGTATGTAGAGACAAAGTCTTGAATCTGGATGATCTATAGCCATTTTATATGACATGTGCTTTGAACTGTGCACAATTAGGGTCAAGTCGTTTGCATGCTTTTTCTTCTTTCCTTCTTCCTCTCTGTACATGTGGACTAAAAAGTGCAAGGGTCTGGTATCCTAGATCCTATTGATTATGAAGATTATATCAATTAATATTTTAAACATTCATACTTTTTAACTGCATCAGCATGAGGAAGATATGCCAACTGCAGGCATTAATATTTTGTTTTACCAGTCACAGGAAGAATTTATAGAAATAATTTGACTACATGTTTGTAACAGAGTGAATAAAGGTAATTCATTTTTAAATGTATCTTTAGATGCTAACATCTGCCCCTCTCTCCCCCAAACAGAACATTTTCCCAGTGTTTGCTTTATTTCTCCAAAATATCTCTTTGAAATATTCTAATTTTTTAAACATTCATACTTTTTAACTGCATCAGCATGAGGAAGATATGCCAACTGCAGGCATTAATATTTTGTTTTACCAGTCACAGGAAGAATTTATAGAAATAATTTGACTACATGTTTGTAACAGAGTGAATAAAGGTAATTCATTTTTAAATGTATCTTTAGATGCTAACATCTGCCCCTCTCTCCCCCAAACAGAACATTTTCCCAGTGTTTGCTTTATTTCTCCAAAATATCTCTTTGAAATATTCTAATTCAATATAGCTCCGATATTTTCTCTGAAAATATGTAATTTCTGCATAAAACATTTAAATAAGAGGAATGTTATAACTGTAGCAAATTTAGTGCTGCAAGATGAATTTTAACAGACCCTTCATATATAAGTGCCTATAATTTTGCTAAACTGAGTTCAAGGCTATAGTTTAAATGCACACATTCTTTGCTCGAATATAAATTATCTTTAAAAGTTAAACAAAATATTCTTTCAGTTATTTTTGTGGGAGGCTATGATCTATTTTCATCATAAAAACAGTTCAAATTTTAGTATATCTTGTTACTTCAGTGTAGATTTATTTAGAAAGTGATGATGGATTCATATATTTTAAGTTAAAAAATGATTTACCCATTTNACCTCCCAGAATACTAGAAATAAAAGCAAAAATAAACAAATGGGATCTAATTAAAAGCTTCTGCACAACAAAGGAAACTATAAACAAGGTGAAAAGACAGCCTTCTGAATGGGAGAAAATAATAACAAATGAAGCAACTGACAAACAAGTAATCTCAAAAATATACAAGCAGCTTATGCCACTCCTTCCCTTGGCTCTCACTGCCGCCTCCTCCTTGGAGCCCTCTCCCTGCTCTTTCCCCTTAACCCGGGTCACTCCCGCAGTCCCCAGCCAATCAATCACCTGTCCATACCTGCTCCTTCTAACTGGTATGTCTCTGCTTTCAGAAAGTCTTCCTTGAATTTCAGAACAAAATAATGACCATTTTCTTTTTTCCATGTTAATTTTTATGATGTCTTTTGATGAACTTGTCATTTAGTTTTATAATCATCTATTTAGGGGGCTTCCCTGGTAGCTCAACTGGTAAAGAATCCAGCTGCAATGCTGGAGACCCCAGTTCGATCCCTGGGTTGGGAAGATCCCTCGGAGATGGGAACGGCTACCCATTCCAGCATTCTGGCCTGGAGAATCCCCTGGACTGTATAGTCTGTGGACTGTATGTACATGGTCCACGGGGTCTCAAAGACTCAGACATGACTAAGCGACTTTGACTTTCATTTCTATGTAGGCTTCTTGAAGTCAGGGTCTGTATTCTCTATATTCCATTGCCTAACCCTAGAATGCTCTATTTCCTTAGTGTGTTATTTCTTTTCCCACAAATAATAGTATTATTCCACAGAGTAAATGAATTTTGAGTTCGATCCTGAGTAATAGGTTTAGAAATTGATGGACTAAAGGAGAGGGGATATATTTGAACACATACCTGACCATCTTTGAGATTAATTTGACTGTATCTAGCCTTTATATGTATAATAGTCCGTGAGTTTTTTTGTACCATGTATTCCACACTGTATTTTTCATGAACTATGCATATATTTAGAAGGTGAATAATGAACTAGGTATGGAAACAAAACTGTTTCCTAAAATCGGTTAATTGTGTGATTAATTATAAAGTACATTAAAAACTGCACTGAGTGAGATGGCATCTGTGGTTGGCAATAGACATGCTGGGGATAATTTATTTTAAAGACCTTTAAAATTTAAAAAACCCAATTAAAAAAACTTATAATTGATGGATAGGAAAATTTCTCTTTAAAAAGCAGCAGTAAGATTAGCAACATCACACAACCTCCAGGCAAATGCTGATCTCAAATAATAATAAATTATCTGCCTAGTCTTTGTGTGAGTTAAATATCACTGAAAAACCTGCTCTGATAGCACCTCAGGCTATCATCATGTTAGATTTCTGCAGATGATAAGAAATGGAGACCAATGGGGGTAGGGAGAGGGGGGGAAATTTCAGAAAAGGAAAAAAAAATCTCCATCCTTATAGATGGCAGTCTTTATTTTCCTTTCTGATCTGTGACAGTTACTCTGACTCTGGATTAGTAGTGTAAGTTGTTCTCAGAACCAATTGCCTTTCTTTTCTAAGGCTGCTCAGTTACACATCTCCATTAGATAGTGAACTTGAGCAAAAATTTTTGACAACAGAAAAAGATCATCACTATTTAAAATGCTCATATATGTTCTTACATAAAATAAAATGAAAATTTCATATGAAAATTTTATTGTCAAGTTTAATTCTGAAATATCCTACATTTTAGTATGTATTATGATTTTCTTGTTTGTTTCTTTCTCAAACATTAAAAAATTAGCTTTGTTCTCTTAACTCCCTTGATTTGTTGATTTCTTGGGAGATTTTTAAAAAATAATTTAAACACTTGTTAAAATAGCAGAAACTCAAGTTTGATAAAGTTGAATTGATTGAATTATTTTAAGATATTCATTTCATCACTGCAAGTCCCTTTAGTATTATTCATCAACCTTTTTACTGAATTTTGTATTTTTCTGATGTAGCTTATAAGTAAAGGGATATGTTAAGGTAAATATTTTAAACTACTTTGATGTAGTAGAAGATGCTGATGAATTGGAAAATCAAATGTTTCAGAGAACAGCTAGATTGGGAGAGAATGTGTTGTTACTTCCAGAAAAATTCCATTTTCCTGGCAAAATAATAAACATATAAAATCAGTAGAAAGTGCCCTGGAGGCTTGGCAGCCGTTGTGCAAATGAAATCAGACCTGGTTATGTTGAAGCAGATTCATTTGGAGATGGAAAATGTGACTCTCTCGATCTTCATTTTCTGGTTAAAGAGAGGCTAATAGAGTTTGTGGTCTTGTCACAATACCTGTTTTAAAGGTACATAGTCTTTAAAAGGAGACTAATTAAAAAAAATTAAAGAGTGCCTGTCTCATCAAATGCTATAAACCTCTTCATTATTGATCTATTCCTTTGTAACAGCAGGAGAGTTGTTTATGTTAGAAGTTGCTCAAGATTCATAGAGAAATAGTTTCTGCTTTTCTGTAGTTGTTAACATTTCCATTTAAATACAAGTAGGAGACCATCAGAGTTTTGCTAAATTCTTTGTTGCTGAAATAAGGCTTAAGAGAAAAAAAATTACACACTCACACACACACACACACACACACACATCTTTGGATCTTTGGCAAAATCTTTTTGGCAGCATATTCTTTGGCATCACTATAGTAAAAAAAAAAAAAAAAAGGTCTTTTGTGCAATTTTATTCCACCAAAAGCAAATTTTGAATTATGGATACTAGTGAGAAACAGGAAACACACACACACACACACACACACACATCTTTGGATCTTTGGCAAAATCTTTTTGGCAGCATATTCTTTGGCATCACTATAGTAAAAAAAAAAAAAAAAAGGTCTTTTGTGCAATTTTATTCCACCAAAAGCAAATTTTGAATTATGGATACTAGTGAGAAACAGGAAAACAAACTTAAAATGTGGTAAAGTTCATTTAAGCATTTCTAATAAAGCTTATTTCTTATTTTATTATTTTTCATAGTGCGTTAGTACTAAACTGAAGTTGGCTTTGTATTACACATCAAGAAATGAGTTCTGCAAACATGATGGGACATAAAATACAAAACAAATTTAGTGTAAACACTTTGTAGGCAAAAATGTACTTATTCAGAAATCTATACCCTTTAAGTGAAAATCACTCAGTCGTGTCTGACTCTTTGTGACCCCATGGACTGTAGCCTGTCAGGCTCCTACACCCTTCATCCCTGCACGCTTTACAACATATCATCAGTTCAGTTCAGTTCAGTCGCACAGTCGTGTCCGACTCTTTGCGACCCCATGAATCGCAGCACGCCAGGCCTCCCTGTCCATCAGCAACTCCCGGAGTTCACTCAGACTCACGCCCATCGAGTCCGTGATGCCATCCAGCCATCTCATCCTTGGTCGTCCCCTTCTCTGTGTGCTAGGTCACTTCAGCCGTGTCTGACCCCTTGTGATCCTATGAACTATGGCACCAGACCCCATATGTCCATGAGACCTCCAGGCAAGAATATTGGAGTGGGTAGCCATTCCCTTTTCTAAGGGATCTTCCCCATTCAGGGATCAAACCCGAGTCTCTTGCATTGAATGTAGATTCTTTACTGTCTGAGCCACCAGGGAAGCCCCAAATACTTGCACTGATTTAAAATATTATATTATTTTTATACCTCAGAATAGTCTCTACCAGTCTAGAGAACTGATTATTTTTTATTTTATTTCTCACCAAAAATTTTATGAAATCTCAAAGAAGTGATGCATTTTAGTCTTTATTTTTATATCTTTCTATCTTCTTCAATTTTGGAGAGATTAATACACAAAAAGAAATGATCAAATAGACAAAAAGATAAAGGGAAAAATGATGATTTGTGTTATTATTGTAAAATCAATTCCAGGGTAATTAAATTCTGTTGCTGCCAATGCAAAATTGTATTGAAATTGTGTTGATATCTATCATTGAGGAAGTACCAGTTTCTGTAACAACTTGATTACTTTGAGAGAAATTGCATTTGCTGTCAGCAAATCTCCTAATCCTACTACTTTTGTCCAAATGATTAAAACATGAGAGGGAAGACTCAAGACTGACTTCGTCATATTCTCTTCCTTGAGGCCCTTGTGGTTTATAAGATCTTAGCTTTTGCCATTTCTTTGTCCTTCCTCGTACCTTGACATTCATGTATTTGGTCACATACTGACAAAAAAAAAAAAGTCCAAAAACAAATGCTTCGTAGTGTTGCGGACAGACGGACTCCACTTGCCAAGTTTGCTCTTGAGCTCCATCGCGTGTGCGTGGTGGGCATGGTGCCAGGCTGCGGGAGCAGCAGTGACTGCACTCAAGGCTCTGCTCCCTTAGCCCTGGCCCATCTCTTAGTCTCCCGTCCACAGCCCTGCCCCTCTCAGGGGCCCTGGCATTCACCTGTGCGTTCTTCCAGACCTCGCTTCCAAACCTAGAAAGGTTCTTGGCCACCCTCAGCCTTCGTTTCTGAAATCACTTCTGAACTCAAAAGGAATCCCTTGCATCTAATACTGCTTGGCTCAGAAGTCATCAGAATTTTAAAATGCAGATAAATTATACTTCCTTATGTTCTGTGTCCATAATTTAGCTGATTCTGTATATCTCATTTCTTGTGTCCTTTGTAAAACGGTTTTTGTTATTTCAACTCTATTTTCATATCACAAACAACACCTGCTTTGAGTTAACTGTTGCTGTTACAATCTTCTTATTCCTCTTACTGCCTCTTGGCCATATATCACTTACCTTCTAATTCCCCCTGAAGTTCAGTTATTCCTGGAAGACTTGACATCTCAGTGATCATATACCTTCAGCGTTTCTGTCATTCTTGCACATAAGGGTCAGAGTCAGTCCTTGATTATTATCTAATCTTTCTTTCTCACTAGTTTGTGTTGGTTAAGTGCTTCAGTGGTTTTCCATTGATCTGACAACAAATTGCACCGTGGCTCACGAGGACCTTTACTCTCTGACCCATCTTTCCCTCAATATTAGTATCTCTCTGCCACATCCCGTGATGACATAGTCTAGTCAGGGGGAGCCTCCACATTTTCACAAATATTCTAGTCTTCCTCAAGCTCCGAGGCCTTTGCACACACAGATTGTTCTACCTGGAACAGTCTCTTTTCATCAGACCTCCCTTCCGCCTGTGGCAGACTTTGGAGAGTCTAGACGGTCACATCCTTCTCCAGTCTTTGTTTATCAGGCCCACGGGAGCAGGCACATCCTCTGTGCCCTCTCAGATACCCCGTAAGTGTCCTTTCCCGGCACTCGCTGTTCTGTGGTGTCTTCCCTTTCAGTGTGTGGAGGTCAGAACATGTCAATTCAATTCCATGTTTTATTCCGAGTTTAGTGTATGTTTGTTGAAAGCACGGACAAATTAAAGTACTGCTGGTGTTTTCATCTATTTAGCTTAAGTTTTCCCTTTAGGTACTTTTGAAGCTTTCCATGAACCTAAAGCATATCTATATTATATTTAGTAACTTTCCTAAAAATATGTCAAGCAGAGGGGCTGTCTCCTTTCACACAGGATATGGTTAATTAACTAAATGCTAATTCTGAAGAACTTTATTTTGTAGCATTCATGGTACTTAAAGACTATGTATCCTTACTTTACTAGTAGAATCATTTATTCACAGTTAAAGGCAAATTACAAAAATAACAAAGTAAAGTTTAGGGAACCAAATATTCAAGTTTTCAACAGTAAGTTCTTAGCACTTATGAGAAAGACAACCTATCAACAGTAAAAGTGAACTTATCTCCAAAACCGAAAGAGACTCACAGGCATAGAAAACAAATTTAAAGTTACCAAAGGAAAAAACAGGGTGGAGGAGGGATAAACTAGGAGGTTGGGATTAATATGTACACACTATTATATATAAAGCAGGTGAGCAGCAAGGACCTACTGTATAGCACAGGCAACTATAGTTGATCTCTTGTAATTGAAAAGGCAAGAGAACTTAAAGACATATATTTCATATGTATATACACATATGTACTTCAGAATGAGCTGAATAAATGCATTTTTGTTTGATAAAACCACTAGTTCTAAGAATTAACTTCATGATGTTCTGATAACAACAGAGGGAATTTTAAATAGTAGATGTGCATTTGATGTTTGAGTTCATATACAGACTTAAAATTTGTAATCACCATGTGCTCTGGAAGTAGAAAGAGATCTGAAAAAAATATTCAATCCAACGCCCATGTATTTTAAATAAGAAGAATAAAAATGAGGAAAATTATAAGAACTTCTCACAAGCTTAGGACAAGTTTAAGAAAAAAACTAAGATTAAAATTTCAGTTTCAAACCAAGATTAAAACTAAATTATCACCCTACTGTCTAAGATGTTCCTCCAAAGCTGGATGATAATTTGGGTTCAAAGACACCTGACATATGATTTAAGTACTGAACACAGCATTACATACTGAACACAGTACAACTACCTCTAAACAGCACAAGATAAGAGAAAGGCTAGATAATAAGTATTTAATGAGAAGTGTGATATGAGAAATGATATACAGATGTATGTACTGTTTTTGTATGGTTAGTTTGACTTTTATTGAAGTATAGTTGATTTATAATATTGTGTTAGTTTCAGGTGTTCACCACAGCAACTCATATATATAGAGATATAATTTATATAGATATAGTTTCGGTGGAGGAAGTGGGAAACATTGCTTACACAAATTCTGACACCTTCTCTTGTGGTTTAGAAAAGTGAAGGAGATAGAAGGCAGAAGAGTGTGCAAAGACAGGAAAGAAACGGTAGGACAGAAAAATAAATGCAATGTCAAAAACACTGTGAAGGCCAGGAAAGGGGCTGCGCGTGTGCTGCGTTACCTCCACGTGGCGGAAGGAAAGTAGGGAGGCAGGGGTGTTCTTCTCCCGCAAGTCCTGACCGGAGAGGTTTCCAGAAAACAGCTGGCCGCGTGTGCGGCGCTTTACTCACGTCTGGAGACAGCTCAATAAAGCAGCTTTTCCTCTTCCAAAAACACGCCCTTGCGCTGAGACGAGGCGAGCGACGCGGTAGCCCCCGCTCTCCTCTGCCAACCACAGGCTTGACCCTCGCGCCATTGCAATCATTTCTACAGCCAGAGAGTGGGAAATTGTAACTCTGGCAGGCTCTCCTCGGTGCCATGACTTTAAGAGCTTCAAAATAAAAATTTAACAAAGGTAGTTTAAATTTAACTTTATGCTCAGTCAAGGGTACTTGAACCGTTTGACTTTACTTTTTCAAGACAATAAATATCTTTTGTGCCATCCTGTAGCTTGCATTCAGGAAATGATTTCATACAAAGGAAAAAAAAAGGAATTTAGTGTTTTGAAAGATTTTCTGTCACATAAAAATATTGTTTTTAAAATTAATAATTGTTGGAGTCATTTGATAAAGCTATAAACACAAATCAAAATTTAATTTTTCTTTACAGTCATCTTAAAATATAATAACTCATGCCTATGTGTAAATATTTCATTTTAACTATAGCTGACTTGCCAAATATGTATAGAAAAACCTATTTGTGTTGAATGACAGATTTCAAAGTCAAAATAGTTACATTATTTTTTACTGAATATAAATTTTAAAACTCTAAGCCACCTTTTTTCTGATCTTAATTTTAAATTACATCATCTGTTGAAAACTAGCCACAAATAAGGACAAAAGTATTTCAAGTAACTCATTAGGATGGATATGTAAATGTGTTGATTTTAATATGATTAGAGAATAAGCTGAAATCACTCAAATTGTTTAACTCTGTAACTGAAAAATGCATCATGGGTGGGGGAATACATGTTTTCTTTAGACTCAATGAAATATTTGAGATTTGAAATAATAGCACTTTTTTCTTTAATTCAGTTTATCAGTAAAAAAAGTTTTATAATCTCTGCAGCATTTTCTACAAATATTTAATGATTATCTACTTTGCTTGCCTTCAAAGTAATTACAATCTTATATGAGATGTATGTCTGCAGTATGTGATAGAAGATGAATATTACAAAAAATTCAGAGAAAGCAAAATTATAGTTTCAGCATCTGAAATTTAGTTTAAAAATTTTTTTAAATTTAGTTTTAGAGCTCACCAGATAGTCTGTCTTTATTTTATAGTTTATGAAACAGAGGTCAGCAAGTTACTTTTTTTTTTTTCTAAAAAGTGCTAAGAGTGTAGTAAAAAATCATTAATTTGTTTTAAATACAAGAAAGAACGGCATAAGTATCATGGGACAGTGTAACTGAGATACGAAGACCAGACTAGCACATCAATCGGACATGTCACAGTGGCCTCAACTTCCCGGTCTACAAGTGAGAGCTTGCATTATAATACTTGTAAATGCCTCACCCAGCTCATAAGGTTTATAATTGTATAAAAAACTATTAGGAATAAATTACATGTTAGCTATGATTAAATGAAAAGCCTAATTTTAAAAGTACGTGGTTTTTCTTTTTCTTTTTTTTTAATATTTTTTTGGGGGGAAGAGGGTTTTAGTTGTTAAGCAGAACATGCTTCAAAATAGATATACTCAACCTAAGTTTATTTATCTCGTGTTTGTGCTCGGTTGCACAGTCGCATCCCCTCTGTGAGACCGTTTGGACTGTAGCCTGTCAGGCTCCTCGGTCCATGGGATTTTTGCAGGCAAGAGGACTGGAGTGGGTTCCCATTTCCTCCTCCGGGGCATCTTACAGACCCAGCGATTGAACCAATGTTCCCGTGTCTCCTGCATTGCAGGCGGATTCTTTACCGCTGAGCCATCAGGAAAGCCTGGCAAATTTGTTCATACTTAGTATCATCAGCTGGCATAGAGCAGTATGCTTTTTCCAAAGGGTTTTACCATTCCTCCTGTTATATACTTTAAGCTACTCATTTGTTTATCATATTATTAAAGGTAGCTTAAGGCCAGAGCCTGTTAAATGATCACAAATCCCAAATTTAATGAAGTAGAAATTAATGACATTTTATTTCATTTTTTTCCCCTCATAATATCATACAATAAAAACCACACTGGCATTTTACAATATCTGGAGGACATAATAAACTACAGCAGCTATTCAAATAAAATCCGAACACCGTGGCTAAGGCTAGAAGGCTGACAGCTGTAGTAAAGAAGAGATCACAAATTCATTAATGACGGTGCTCCTTATAATTGGATTATCCAGTCTTTTATTTGTTTTAAGTCATATATTATTCATTCAGTGGCCACTTATTGAGTGCATAATACTTTCCAGCTAAGAAAAGTGAAGGGTGGAAGTGTGAAGTGATTACAAAAATAGAAACTCAAGATGAAGATGAAAGTAAAAGCTCCGGATTGTGTGTGGGAATGCATTGGATGGTGAGTATGAGGTGGAGAGATGGAAGAGCTTTGGAATGATATGCCTACACTACAATCAAGTCAGACTAGGAGTAGCATTTATTTAGTTCTGAGTGCTTAGCATTTATCCTGGAGCAAGAAACTGAAAACAAAGTGGAGAAACCAGCGGGCACTCAGTTCATTTGCTCCCTATAGTAATCTCTTCTATGGATTATAGACCTTTCATATATATAATTTTACTTGGCATACAAAACAAATACCAATTTATTTATTGTTTCTCCTCTGTTTATCTGCAACAGGGATTTCAGTTTGAGTCTGTATTAAATTGTGCTACATTCTNGTTTTTGAGATTGCATCCAAGTACTGCATTTCGGACTCTTTTGTGGACCATGATGGCTACTCCATTTCTTCTGAGGGATTCCTGCCCACAGTAGTAGATATAATTAGGGAATAGCTAATACAGAGGTAGGATGGGCAACAAGAAAATCGTGTGCATGAAGACTGATTTATTTATCATAGGATAAATCACTGCTTAGGAATCAAGTCCTGGGCACGAAGAGGCTGGCTCAGAGAGGAAGTCTTAGTTTTCAAAGGGAGGTAGAATTCTAAATGCAGTCTGAAGACTGCCAATGTATTTATTTCATGGTTGAGCCACCAGTTTTGGCCATAGGTTCACAGAGACCTGTAAGTAACATTTGAAATTATACTTCTATGAACGTTGTTAAATATTAGGATGCCGCTAATGTCACATTGAAATGCCTTTAATAATATACTAGAGAGAGGACTGAGCAGGAATGAACATATATATATGACTTTCCCAGTGGCTCACTGGTTGAGAATCTGCCTGCAATGCAGGAGACGCAAAAGATGTGAGTTTAGTCCCTGAGTTGGGAAGATCCCTTGGAGGAGGAAATGGAAACCCATTTTAGTATTCTTGCTTGGAAAATTCCATGGACAGAGGGGCTTGGCAGGCTGCAGTCCATGGGGTTGCAGAGTCAGACATGGTTGAAACGACTGAGCATTCACACATATATGTAATATATATATATATGTATATTACATATATGTATATATATACACACACACACACACATATAAAGAGAATTGTAGGAATTGGCTCACATGGTTATGGAGTCTGAGAAGTTCCAAGGTCTCCTTTTTCATGACTGAGAACCTGGAAAGCCAGTGGAAAAATTTAGCTCTGGTCCAGAGGCCTGAGAATCCTGGGGCAGAGTCTAAAGGCCCAAGAACCATAAGCTCCACACTCCTAGGGCAGAGGAAGATGGGCATCCCAGCTCCACCAAAGGGAGAGAATTCAGCCTCCTTCTGCTGTGTTTGTTTTGTTGGGACTCTCAGGGAATTGCACGATGTTTATCCGCATCGGTGAGGGTAGATTTCTTTCTTCACTCTCCTGAATCAAGTGGTAATTAATCTCTCCCAGAAACATTCTCACAGGTGTACTCAGACATAATGTATTATCCAGTCGCTGGACATCTTTTAGCCCAGTCAAGGTGACACAATAAAATTAATGATCACAAGATCTCCCTCAGTAAGCTGTCTAGAGGCTGCTATGCAAATCAGTAATCTAAAGGCAACGGTGATTCACTTGATCAGTGGTGACACCAAGACACCAAAACCGGAAGAGATCGTGGGCTCAGCACAGTCAGATGTTTAGTGGCGAGCGCTGGCAGAGAGCAGCCATGCCATGTAAATTTGCAGTGTGGAAGGCAGTGCCCAGGGACGTACCCTGCAGGAACGTGGTGGCAGCACTTGCAGAAACAGCCACATCTGTAGAGATCTGCCTCGTTCGGGAATCATGCAAGAGCAAGGCTGGAAATTCTGGTTAGACAGCTCTGGTTCTCAGCAGAAACCGACGTTCTCAGTGAAAGACACCCCTCACCTCAGAGAATGATCGCCACACCTAGCAGAAAAAACTGCCAGTGGACACGTGGCCAAAGAGAATGGGTTGTTTAGTGGCGAGCGCTGGCAGAGAGCAGCCATGCCATGTAAATTTGCAGTGTGGAAGGCAGTGCCCAGGGACGTACCCTGCAGGAACGTGGTGGCAGCACTTGCAGAAACAGCCACATCTGTAGAGATCTGCCTCGTTCGGGAATCATGCAAGAGCAAGGCTGGAAATTCTGGTTAGACAGCTCTGGTTCTCAGCAGAAACCGACGTTCTCAGTGAAAGACACCCCTCACCTCAGAGAATGATCGCCACACCTAGCAGAAAAAACTGCCAGTGGACACGTGGCCAAAGAGAATGGGCTTGTTTACGCGGTGTGTTCCCTTCTGGGGGTTATTTTCTCTTGGTTTTGCCTGACTTCAAGATGTGATTCCAGTAACCTCTCAAACTGTTCCTTTCCTATAATCTCTAAGGATACAGACTTGGAGCACACACTAGGGTGTTTTTTTTTTTTTTTTTAACCAGTGTTTTCGAAGATGGAAGCTATTTGTAAATAGCTTCTCAGAAGGAGTCAAAAGTAACTGAGGATTGCCCTACTAACATTGTATTAGTAGCTTCTTTTAATAAATAATACGTTTATTGGCTACGCTGGATCTTAGCTGTAGCACACAGGATCTTCAGTCTTCCTTACAGCCTGGAGGATCTTTAGTTGTGAACTCTTAGTTGCAGCAGGTGGGATCTAGCTCCCCAACCACAGATCTAACCCAGGCCCCTGCACTGGGAGTACAAAGACTTAGCCACTGAACCACCAGGGATGCCCCACTAAAAGCTCCTTCTTAAAGTCAGTGTGATAGACAGAAAGGCAGGATGGAGTTGAGGAAAGAAGCTGAGAGTTGAGTGAGGAGACTAAGCGTCTGTGGGATGTATTTCAGGCTGTGTGCCCAGGTGCTCCTGTCTCATTGCTCTGAGTGTTTCAGCCCCAGAGCACGGCGATTTGAAGCACTATTGGAAGAACTCAAATGATTACCCTGAAAAATCACCTATGGAGACTCAGACTAGAACCTTTTGAAGTTTTTCTTTGCGTTTGTCTAATCTGGCATGTTCTTCCCCAAGGTATTTTCTTGACTTGGTTTTTCCCTCCACTCAAATCCTGATGCAGGACGACCTTCTCGGGGAGGACTCTGTTCAGCCTGTCAGTTCCAGTCCTTCACCCAACGTGACTCTGTCGACCCTTCTAACTAGACTATGTCTCTTCCAAATATACTCTTTATTTCACTCTTTTTTTTTTTTTTGTCTCCCCACCCCACCCCCGGTCCCACTAGAATGGAAGTTCCATAGGGTGACTTGTTTTTGCCTGGGTTTTGTTTTTTTATTTTTATTTTTGCTTCTCTGTCTGTTGTGCCTGAAATAGTGCCTGACACAGAATAGGCATTTCTTAAACACTGTTGACAAATGAAGTGATGAATAGATATTGTAATGCTTTCTGAAAACAAACAAAAGAAAACAGCTGAGTCTAATACGATGATATAAAAGCTGTGCACAGTTATTATGGAGAAGGCAATGGCACCCCACTCCAGTACTCTCGCCTGGAAAATCCCATGGACAGAGGAGCCTGGTGGGCTGCAGTCTATAGGGTCACACAGAGTCGGACATGACTGAAGCAACTTAGCAGCAGCAGCAGCAGCAGCATAGTTATTAAGGACATTTCATGCCTACAGTATTTCTTCCTGAAACTACAGCAGTGGCCTCTTGGCTCGTCTTCCTGCTTCCAGCCTCCTTTTACAGCGCACAGTCCATGGAGGAGTGAGACAACTGACGTCAGCCCCAGACTCTCCAAGAACTAACTAACTAACCCCCTGGAACTCTGCAAGACCTAACTCTTCAACTCTGCAACAGAGCTCCCATTGATCTTGACTTAACCCTGGAGTCCTTCTTCAGCCCATTACATCCAGACATCTGCCAACCTGTCCACACACTCCCTGTGATTCAGAAGTCTCTTACCTTGCTGGTCTTTTCGGAGAAGGCAGTGGCAATCCACTCCAGTACTCTTGCCTGGAAAATCCCATGGATGGAGGAGCCTGGTAGGCTGCAGTCCATGGGATTGTGAAGAGTTGGACACGACTGAGTGACTTCACTTTCACTTTTCACTTTCATGCATTGGAGAAAGAAATGGCAACCCACTCCAGTGTTCTTGCCTGGAGGATCCTAGGGACGGGGGAGCCTGGTGGGCTGCCATCTATGGGGTCGCACAGAGTTGGACATGACTGAAGTGATTTAGCAGCAGCAGCTGGTCTTTTTCAACTTCCTCCTGTCTCCCTGGTTATTCTACTGGCATTTATGCTTGTTTTTCTTGCAGTTTAGAGCAAACTTTGGTATGGTTGGCTTGTGTGTATAAGTCAAGTCTAAAAATTTTATATTTTAGCATTTTAAGAATGAGTTCAGTTCAATTCAGTTGCTTAGTCATGTCGACTCTCGGGATCCCGTGGACTGAAGCAATCCAGGCTTTCCTATCCATCACTCACTCCTGGAGCTTGCTCAAATTCATATCCATCAAGTTGGTGACGCCATCCAATCATCTCGTCCTCGATAGTCCCCTTCTCCACCTGTCTCCAATCTTTCCCAGCATCAGGGTCTTTTCCAATGAGTCAATTCTTTGCATCAGGTGGCCAAAGTTTTGGAGCTTCAGGTTCAGCATCAGTCCTTCCAAAGAATATTCAGGACTGATCTCCTTTAGGATGGACTGGTTGGATCTCCTTGCAGTCCAAGGGACTCTCAAGAGTCTTCTCCAACACCACAGTTCAAAAGCATATTTTAAGAATAAAGATATGTAATTATAATAGAAGGAACAGATTAACATTTTGTAAAACAATAGATATGTATATTTGCATATGAATGAGAATTATCAATATCTGTAACATGAAGCCATTGATATCGAAACTTCATTTGTACATGAAAAATATAATGAAGCACCTATTATGCAATGGACTGGAGATTTCAAAAGGGTAGTGAGAAGCTACAGTCCTAGTAGTAGGGGAGATGTACAATGAGCTCTAGTTTGTTAGAAGACGGCAATATAATACCTGGCATTTTTGGAGTACTTCTTCTATGTCTGGGACTATTTGTTTAAACTGTATCTTCACAATAAAATTTTGATGTAGATACTAGTGCAATCATTGTACAGATGTGAAAGATGGAATTCAGGTAGTGGACGTTAATTCTTCAAGATCTCGAATATAGAAAATGGGTTCCTGGGGCAAGTGTATCTGGCTTCAAAGCTCATGCTGCCTCCCTAAGATGAAGGAAGTCTCAGATGAAAAGGAGCACAGTGGGAGGTGAGGGGTTAATCAGAGCACTCTGTGGTCAGAAAAAGCTTTCCACAGGAGATGGCCTGAAACAGTGTGGAAGGACTGGCGAGTGCAAACACACAGATGAGGCTGAGGAAAACGATTCTTTCTGGAACGTGCAAGTACTTCAGTATAATTAGAATAAGAATGAAAGAGAATGAACAGAAGTGGAGTGATAAGAGAGGAATGTGCACAGTGCAAGGCAACTTGACTTACCCCTGTGGGTTACCACATCATGAGGCAAAGATTTCAGCAAAATTATACATGGGCCACAGTCTTAAGAAAGATTGGGATAAGGAGGAAATCTTTAGGAAGATTTGCAATTTTCCAGGGGAGAGATGGTGATGATTCTGAAAGAAGAAACAGGTGTTACATGTGGAGAGCAGTGAAGGGACTGAATTCACATGTAGCAGGTAGAATCTATAGGAATTATTTGGATTTGGGGCTTGAGGCTGTGGTAGGAATTTAGAATAAAAACCCCACGTTCGCATTAAGATGACTGTGTACCATTAAGGAATTTAGAGAAACACATTTCCTCTGTTAGTTTAAAAGTGCCAGAGAAACGTTGCTCTGCTCACTGAACTATTTGAAACACAGGTTTGGAGGCCAGTATGCCTTTTAGCCATGGCTCTTGAGACATGTGCCGTGTGCTAATTCGCTCGGTAGTGTCTGATTCTGCACCCTGTGGACAGTAGCCTGCCAGGCTCCTCTGTGCGCAGGAGTCTCCAGGCAAGAACACTGAAGCAGGCTATCATACCCTCCTCAGGGGATCTTCCTGGCCCAGGGATGGAACTGGCATCTTTCATGTCTCCCACATTGACAGTCCGGTTCTTTACCACTAGCATCACCGGGAAAGCCCCTAGAGACAATGACTGTACATAAATCCCAACCCGAGCACTTAAAATCTGTGAATAAACTGCTTAATTTCTCTAAACTTCAGTGTCTTAGTCTATCAAATGGACAAAGTTTATGGAGTGTCTCCATGAAAATTGGATCTTTTAATCTATGGATTGCTTATAAAACCTATCCTAACAGATGTTTTGTGATTGTGGCTACAGTTTTTACTGTTCCTTGTAACTCTGGTCTGTACTACTAGCACAGAAGAAACATAGTATCTTTAAAGAGCAATGAAAGAAGCTATGCTTATATCTGTACTATTAAAACCAAGAAATTAGGCATATAGAAGCATATCTTGTTTTATGCTCTCTTCACAGATAATGATTTTTTTTTTTTCACAAATTGAAGATCTGCAGGTACCCTATTTTGAGCTAGTCTATTTGGATTATTTTGCCAATGGCATTTGCTCACTTCATGTCTCTGTGTTACACCTTGGTAAGTCTCACAATATTCAAAACTTTTAAAATTATTGTACTTGTTTTGGGGATCTGTGATCAGTGATCTTTGACATCACTATTACAAATTTTGGTATTACTATGACAAAAGATTATGACTTGCTGGAGGCTCAGATGATGGTTAGAATTTGTAGCAGAAAAGTTTTTCGGTTTGTTTTTTATTTTAAAGTAAAGTATGTATGTTCTTTTTCCGCCTTCCCAGGTGGCTCAGTGGTTAAGTGCCCGCCTGCCAGTGAAGGAGACAAGGATTTGATCCCTCGATAGGGAAGATCCCTGGAGAAGGAAGTAGCAACCCTTCCAATATTCTTGCCTGGGAAATCCCATAGATAGAGGAGCTTGGTGGGCTACAGTCCATGCAGGTGCAAGAGTCAGACACGACTTAGTGACTAAACAGCAACCATGTACTTTTTAAAAAACACACTATTTCACACTTAGTAAACTATAGTAAAGCATAACCTTAACTCTTCAGTGCACTGAAAACCAAGACATTCAGCACCTTGGTTTACTGTGATATTTTCTGTATGGCAGGGGACATAGAACCTGCACTATCTCTGAGATCTGCCAGTACACGCTTATGAGTGTGTTAATATATCAGTGAGAGTGAGTTGAAGATCTAGTGTGAGATCGTCTGGAAAGACTGGACAGCAGAAGGAAGGAAAACTAAGACTCAAACCTTTGGGAACACCTGAGCTTAAGAAATAAGAGTGAAAAGTGAAAATGTGCTTGGGGATGATAAGTCTGAGATCAGGGGAAAAAGACAAGGGAGTGGGTGTTAAGAAGCCACAGGAGTTGATGAAGGAGAGAGTGATTAACATTTTAAATAATGCAGAGGTATAAGAGAAATGAGAGCAACCTGTCAATTTAGAGGTAGCAGAAGGGTGTCAGCGGTGTGGTAGGGTCAGAAAAGGGCCAGAAATTGCTGGGAGGTCTGAAAGTGGAGATCATGAAAAGAGACTAATCATTGTCTTTAAAGTATAAAGGCAGTACTCATAATTAGTGCAAAAGGTCATGGAGAATAAGAGGAAAGGGAATCGAAAGGGCAGGCAGATGAGTTAGTTTTTGAAACTTTCAAAATGTTATGATGGCCTTGTTGATGTCTTATTAACAATCTCAATGATTAAGATTGTCAATAAAAATGAGATGAAATATACAAATATCAGTAGCAGTATATAAAGAGGAAATGGCAGAGTGTTCTCAAAAAGCCAGAAAACAGAATGAACTTCTTTCATTTAACACCTTTATAGATATGTAATTTACATGCTACAAAATTCACCCATTTAATGTGCACAATTCAGTGATTTTTCATGGATTTAAAGTGCAGCCATCACCATAATCTAATTCCACTCCCTCTCTTGCTGTCCCTACCCAATTGTAGGCAAACACTAATTACCTGTTTTCTATAGATTTGTCTGTTCCAGACATTTCTTATAAATAGGATCATGGGCTATTTTGGCCATTTCTAATGGACTTCTTTCACTTAGCATAATGATTTTTGATATATCCATGTTCTAACAGGAATCAATACTTTATTCTATTATTTGCTGAATAATCCTCCATTGTATGGAATGCCAGGTTTACATCAGTTGGTGAATACCTAGGTTGTTTCTGTCTTTTGGCTTTTTTGAACAATGCTGCTATGAACATTTATGCACAAGTTTCTGTGTGGATGTATGTTTTAATTTTCTTGGACTTGTAACTAGCTGTAGAATTTCTGGGTCACTTGGAAATTCTATTTAACATTTGGGCAACTCCATTTTTACATTCCCTCCAGCCCTAAATCAAAGCTCTAATTTCTACACATTTTCTTTCCCCCTTATTATTTACATTTTTTCTTTTATAAAAATATAGAATGAACTTGTTTCATATAACAGGGAAGTTATAGTTTTATACAATATGCTCATTATGTTTTTCTTTAATTTTTAGTAAAGTGGCCCTAAATTTAAAGCCATCAATTCAATTGTTAATGAGAAAATACCCCTATTCAGTACACTGTTTTCTCTGGGATCATAGATTTGGGGGGACACTGCCAGATATCTAAAATATACATATAGTTGTGTTTAATGCTTTTGAACTGTGATGTTGGAGAAGACTCTTAAAGTCCCTTGGACTGCAAGGAGATCTAACAGATCCATCCTAAAGGAGATCAATCCTGGGTGTTCATTGGAAGGACTGATGCTAAAGCTGAAACTCCAGTACTCTCCACCTCATGCAAAGAGTTGACTCATTGGAAAAGACTCGGATGCTGGGAGGGATTGAGGGCAGGAGGAGAAGGGGATGACAGAGGATGAGATGGCTGGATGGCATCACCAACTCGATGGACATGAGTTTGGGTCAACTCCAGGAGATGGTGATGGATAGGGAGGCCTGGCGTGCTGCGATTCATGGGGTCGCAAAGAGTCGGACATGACTGAGCGACTGAACTGAACTGAATGATAATGGGAGATCCATTTTTGCACTTGTGTCAGTGTTAATAGAGTAATCCAGTTTGTAAGAATTTAAAGTGTCATCGATGGAAACTGTCTAGCGGTCTCCAGAGCGCTGGGCAGCGGTGTTAGATGCAGAGTATCATTATCAGCATAGTGGTGGTAGTGCCCTGTTCGATTTCTTCTGTTCGATATTTGCTATGGTCCTCCATATGTCCTGGCATTTCTTGTTCCTGTCCTTTTTTGGGAACCTCATTCTTCTTCTACTGGCTGATTCTGGGAACTGCTCTGAAACCTTTTAACATATTTCCTTTTTGTGTTAATCAGGGAATTAAGTGTTTATTTGAAACTAAGAATCATCAGTCATAAATCTGTGGTATTATTTTCATGACTGATTAGCTAGGACAAGTGAAGTTTTCTTTTCATGGAAAAAAAGCGATACTAATTCAGCAAAGATAAAGAGATCCCTGACATGGATCCATCATAAAACGCCCAGAGAAATGAAAACCATTCACACAAAAATCTGTACACAGATATTTGCAGCAGATTTATTTGTTAACAACCCCAAACTAGAAAGGACCAAGATGTTCTTTAGTAGGTGAGGGATGAGCTAATAAAAAACACAACATCTAGGTTCAGGCTCCAGGATGAAAAAAATTGCACTGGATGAAAAAAGGCTGGTTACAAAAAGTTATGTACTGGCTGTTTCCATTATATAACATTTTGGAAATAACAAAATTTTAGAAATGGAGAGCAGTTTACTAGTTGACAGGGCTTAGGAAGGAGGGATAGTGCAAAGAAACCTGTGTGGTGAGGGAAATGTTCTGTATCTTGACTGTGTTGATGTCAATGTTCAGATTGTTATTTGCACTACAGTTTTTCAAGATGTTAGCACTGGGGAAACTTGGTAAACATGCATACAATTTCTCTCTATTAATATTATAAAGCTATGTGAATCTTTAGTTATCTTTAGGTTAAAAAGTTTCTTGAAAAGTACATTGAGCAGTATGTGCTTTCTCATGAGGAAAAAGAAAGACCTGTTCTAAAATGACTAAAAACTTATTGCTTTGATATGTGGATTTTCTAAAACAAAAAACATTTCATTATGCTTCATACAGAGTTGCTTATGTTCCTATTTTTTTTTTAACCTACAGACAATTTGAAGTACCTTGGTGCCATGGAAAAAATACCGCTCCTTGGCACCTCAGGAGTGAGACAGACAAAGAAAGATTATTTGAAAAGCCTCCTTCAAACTGTAACATTCATCCTAGATCAGTGACATTTCATTGAATACTTTAAATATCAAAAAGAAGTGAAAGCCTCACAATTTCTCTTTGATAAGTAAATGAAAGAACTAATAACATCTATCAGTTGTGTGCATCCTGGCATGATCAATGAAGTGTAATTTGGGGGGAACCTATTTTGAAAATTTCAGGGACCACTGATTTTTTTAAAATAGAGAAATGTTACTTTACTGATAAAACATCGTTTGAAAGAAAAGCCTCAGACTGCTTTGTGCAGTGCAAACCATTACAGACTTGATTTCATATATGATTTTGGTTATTTGGTAAAAAAAAAAAAGGAAGCCATAGCTCTGAATCATGATTTTTCGTGAGCTTCTCTGTCATCAGAGATTCTGACAGATATTCTTAAAAGTATTTTCTTGCTATCCTAAACTTTTTCAAGGCACTTAATGTCAGGAACTTCTTAAGAATTTTGCTAAGAAATAAAAGTATGATAATATTTTATATATATATATGGTTTTCTTAAAAGCATCTTGGAGCACTTGGTTCAAATTCAGGTGAAACTTGTGGATATATATATATACATATATATATATATTTTTTGGTGCTGTTGGTTTTTTATTTTGTTTTATGTTTTTAAATACAGCAAAATTCTCAGGCTAATGTTAGGAGAATAAATCTGACCTGAATAATGCTTGGGTCATTTATGTATATAATGAAAACATTTATGTAAATAATGAAAAACCATCTTTAGTTAAAGCTCTGAGGTCATCATTACAATACTGCTGCAAACAAAGGTGGGAGCCGTTGTGCAGGGAGAAACTAGAGGCAGCTCAAATTTCCCAGTGTTTGAAAAGTTAAGCCTCAAGTGCACTAAAATGACAATGAGTAAAACCTTGTCTGTTTATTGATTGGAAAACTCTAGAAACACCTTAAAACACTGCAAACCATCATGAACATAAATTCTTAGATAACCTTAAATATGAAAAATATATTTATAATTCTTATTGACACAGCTGGGAACAGTGAGGAAGAACTTGCTGAAGATAATTTTCTCAAATTGAAGACAAAGACAATAATGAGTCATAGCTTCAAAAGTGGATCCTTCAGCCACATCAATAATGGCAATTTCATTTTTTTATTTTTCATTTCTTAATGACATGGATTTTATAGTCAGGTTTTCTAATTCATATATCAGTGTTGTTCTTTAGCTGCTAAGTTGTGTCCAACCTCTTTGCAACCCCATGGACTGCAGCAGCCAGGCTCCTCTGTCCTCTACTATTTGAAATTTGATCAAATTCATGTCAGTTGAGTTAGTGATGCTATCTAACCATCTCATTCTCTGTCTCCTCCTTTTCCTTTTGCCTTGAATCTTTCTCAGCATCAATATCTTTTCCAATGAGTCAGTTCTTTGCAACAGGTGGCCAGAGTGTTACAGCTTCAACTTCAGCATCAGTCCTTCCAATGAATATTCAGGATTAATTTCCTTTAGGATTGACTAGTTTGATCTCCTTGCAGTTCAGGGATCCCTCAAGAGTCTTCTCAAGTGCCACAGTTTGAAAGTATGAGTTCTTTGGCACTGAGCCTTCTTTATGGTCCAATTCTCACATCCATATATGACTACTGGAAAAAACATAGCTTTTACTATGTAGATCTTTGTCAGCAAAGTGATGCCTCTGCTTTTTAATACACTGTCTAGGTTTGTCATAACTTTTCTTCCAAGGAGCAAGTACCTTTTAATTTCATGGTGCAGTCTCTTATGAATACCAAATACAGAATATATGGCATATATGTTAGGAAGACTAAGTCTAATGTTTGAACACTTTAATTCCCTTTTTAGAAAAAAAAAAAACTGTGAAATCTCACAGAAATCTATTTTTTGTGCAGAAATAAAATTTGTGGTCTTTTTTTTTTTGCAATTTTACTTGCAAAATTTATAGTGATTTATTTTCAAGAAGCAATGAATTAATTGCCTGAAAAGTTAAAAAAAGAAAGCCAAATTACTTATAAAGATTATATTATGAATTCTCTACATGTGAAGAAATAGCTTTTAAATTTCAGTAAAATAAGCAAAAGAAAAAATTTAAAATCAAGATTATTTTAGGACTGGGACACATGCACACCATTATATACTGTTCTCAAATAGAATCAAAGCTACACTCATCAAGAAACACTGATATACAGGTCATTGAAATGATGTTTCTATCTTATTTGTATGTCCATCTACTTAAATCTTCATACTCTACTATTTCTAGTCGTCAGGAAGTCAGGGTAGATCCTTTTTATTTTCTATTTAATGTCATCTTTCTTTTTTATTTACTTATTTTAAGAAATGCTCTCTACCATAGGTGAGATCCTTGTTGTAGCATGTGGGCTTAGTTACCCCAGGACATAGTTCCCTGATCAGGGATTGCACCTGTGTCCACAGCAGTGGAAGGTGGATTCTTAACCAGTAGACCACCAGGGACATTCCCATGAGACAAAATAGACACTAGTTATGATTTTTGTCATGAGTGACTTACTATCTCATAAGGCAAAATAAGTCTTGGTGGTGAATTAGAGCAAAAGTTTTATTGACTGAAGAGCTATCTCCAAGGTATTATCTATGAACTGGCTGGCATGATCCTGCAAAAAATACGGGGGTCGGGCAGAGACAGACCTCGTTCACCAATAATTTGGTTTAAGTATGTGCATGTTTTGTGTGCTAATGGTTCTATTTTATGTGGATATTGAAAAGCTAACAATAAAACATATAGTCAGTGACTATAAATCTGTGGTCAGGAATTCTAATAAAAGACTATTCTGGAAGAACACATATGAAAGAAAGCTAAACTGCTGGCAAATCAGTATAGGAAAAATCAGAGAAAACCCAGTAATCCTGGTTCTAGTGATTAGATCAGTGTGTATAAGCCTGTATCTGGAGTAAGAAGTCTCTTTGACTTTGCTTTTCTACAAAGTAAATGACGTTTACTGAACGCTAATTAGATGTTTGAAAGGTATGATAGTGTAGCTTTAAACTTAGAAACTATAAACCTCTTTTGGGGATGAAAGATTTAAAACAGAGAAAAAACACAGGCCATTAGACTAGGATTGAAATCTGTGTATACTGGAATCCAGCGTGGCTGCGGACAAGTCACTAACTTCCTCTGGGTTCCCCCCTCATTCTTACTCTGTGAACTAAGAAAGATGGAACAGTTAGGAGTGTTTCAAAATAATTTTTTAAACCTAAAAGTTTATGGTCCTCCTTAAAGCACTAAACACCCATATGCTAATTTTTCTTTCTAAAGAGGAACATGAACATCTTAGAAATTCAATTTTAATGTGGTCAAAATCCATTTTAATGTAATCATTGCAACAATAAAAATATTATAGTTAGAAATGACTACAAAAGATGACATTAGTTTTTGGTTTTATTATCAGTTGTAGTTTCTAGAAAAGTAAAAATTTAAAAATGGCAATAACATGCAAGTGATTTACATAAAAGCTTCCTCAATAAAGTAATATGATCACAACTGTTTCTAATTCACTAAAGCAGTAACAAAAAAGATTTACATATATAACTGACCCATTTTGCTCTACAGCATTGTAAATCAACTACTCTTCAATAAAAAATAAAAAAGTTTAGATGTATCACGCAATACAGTTATGTTCGCTTAGATTAAAAAAAAACTTATAGCTGCTTCATTGGGTGTTTTATATTTTACCATCAGTCTTTTGGTATATTTGTTAATATTTGATAATTAAGGAATTAGACAAAGATAGTTTTGTGGGTACTTTCTCATATCACCACCTAAGCTACTATGTAAGTATTCACTGACCAAAGTAGTCTAGTCCAGATTTTGAGAGGGTCATTTGTACTGTGTGGAAGATCACCTTGGATTTACAGTCCTGCCTGTGACTGCCTGGGTTTGACTTGAGCTTTATTTCAGTGGGCAGATTCTGGCACAAAAGAAAACAGCAGGGTAAAAAGACAGAAGGAACAGGGCTGCGAGGGAAGTTTTGTGCATAAAGGTAAAGAGGAGTGGTTTGAATTGCTAAAAGATGAGAGACTAAGCCACTTAGATCTTTTAAAGTACAGAGACCCTCATTTTTAAGCAAAAGCAAGGCTCGGAGCTTCAGAGAGTTCAGAGAACTTGGTCCTGGAGCTCCTGGAACAGCCCCCTCCCGGGACTGAGAGGCCACGCTGGGCTCTCAGCTGTCAGGACAGACAGACGTCTCTATCAGATGGAGGCGGTCTGAGCTGGAGCAAGTGTTCCGCAGCGTGACACCCTGGGAACGCGCAGCAGGCCTGGTGAACAAGGGCTCCCTGGTGTACTCTGATTTTCTCTATCTGTAAAGCCACTCCTGATAGAGTCCAAAAGAGAGACTGATCAAGAGCGGGATCACTTGAAATGCTTTCAGACTGTCCCCACCTCCCTCAAGCTATTGTCCCGGGCTGCGGGGAAACAAAAGCATCAGAGGCAGTCTTTCCTTTCCTTTGACTGTGTTCAATCGCTTCACTTGTGTCCGACTCTTCGTGATCCCATGAACTGTAGCCCACCAGGCTCCTCTGTCCGCAGGATTCTCCAGGCAAGAATACTGCAGTGGGTTGCCATGCCCTCCTCCAGGGGATCTTGTTGACTCAGGGATCAGAACCGCGTGTCTTATGTCTCCTGCACTGGCAGGCAGGTTGGGACCTCTGGAAAGGACTACCACCAGAACCAACCGCACCTCCTGTGCTGGTGGAGAACTACAGGTACTTACACTGGCATTTTAAGGGTCGTCCAGCGGATTGGCTGTCCCACCAGTCGATGGTACTCATCATCTGAGAATATATCGAATGCTGTCTATGGTGCATGTGAATGTGAAAGTATTAGTTGCTCAGTCGTGTCCGACTCTTTGCAACCCTGTGGACTGTAGCCCAGCTGGTGCCTCTGTCCATAGTTCTCCAGGCAAGTATACTGGAGTGGGTTGCCATTTCTTTCTGAAGGTGATCTTCCCGAGCCAGGAAATGAGCCCTCGTTTCCTGCATTGGAGGCAGATTCTTTACTGTCTGAGCCACCAGGGAAGTCCCTCTGTGATACATGGTTGCTGACAAATTTCCCATGCTCCTAAACAGGCAACTGGATCTCCTCTCTTGATCATTAGCATGTGTCTTGTGCTGTGTTTCATTCCCTGATATCTCTGGAATGATTATATAACATCTTCATTTCATTATATTTCTGGTTGCCCAAAGTCCAAACTGTATGGGATTTGTGATAGGATTAATGGGTAAAACATGGGCATCATTATGTGGTTTCTGTTGGAATTGTCTATCATCTGTAACTTACTGAAAGATAGGACTGAAATAAAATAAAAGCAAGTATGATTGTTTTGTTTCTGTTGGAATTGTCTATCGTTTGAAACTTACTGGAAGATAAGACTGGAACAAAACTAAAAGCAAATATGATGATGCTTTTAACACAAGATGCTTGTAAATAAATTCAACTCATGTATCGGGTTAGTTTTGAAAGAAGATGCATAAAGATGCTACAGAGGGCATGCATTCAGGATTTTATATTGTTGAATCCAAAGGCACTTACATATTTTGGCTTTGCTGTTGATAGACAGTATATTAAAGTCAGAGGCCCAGTTACTTAAAAGTATTATTAAACAGGGGAGGGGAGGATTAAAGATTTTAGGAGTGGTTGTAAAAAATAAAAATAAAAATAAACTCAGGGATTGATGTGGTTGAAGAAAATGTATTATTTGTGAGAGAAGAATGATGTAGGCCTAGTAGTAATTAAGAAGAATTTTATAAGTGAGGTTTTGTTTCCTCTTAAAGTCAGTGAAGACAATTTTTAAACTTACCCTCCAAAAATTCTTCTTATTGGGGATAAATATATACATAGTTTGCTTTTCATTACCATTCCCAATAAAGTAAACACCTAGGGAACTGAACTATGTCTTCTATACCACTGTAGGCAGCTAGTCAAGTAGAATATTGTTTGAATATAGTAGCTTTCAGTAAACATTTATTTATTATAAGATAAACTATTACTATTATTCCAGTAATAGTAAAAATGTGTTGGATGATTAAAATATATCTTTTAGATCCATTAAATGTTTTAAGTTAAAAAAAATCAATTCTTCCATAGAGTTTATCCTATTTTTTGTTTTAAATTTTTTGTGCATATGATTGTTTTTGCCCTTGTAATATTGTCAGCTGGAAAATTGTACAACCTAAAAGTTGAGAATTATATTTTATTTGGCAAACATACTGAGGACTTCAATCCAGGAGGCAGCCTCTCAAATAGCCCCAAAAAACTGTTCTCAAGAGGCAAGGGAGGAGCCAGGGTATATAGGAAAATTTGCAAGAAAGACCAGGTAGTTGGAAAACTAAAATATTCTATTAATTAAAGAAAAAACAGACATCTCAAGGTACTGAGTTTAGCACTGCTGTACATCTAGCAGGATGCAAGAGTCTGGACTCATTGAAATCATTCTTTGATAGGCCCCTTAACTCTCTATGGCCAGGATCCTGTTTATTTTTTTCCATCCTGAATCCCCTCAAGGTGCGTAGTCTGGGGTGGCTACCATGACTGATGGCTTGATGACCGCAACATCCTTTATTTACTGACACAGCAGGTGACTTCCTTTGTCTACAGTACCTAGTTTCTCCCTATCACTACTGCATTATTGTGTCTTTTGTTTTATTTTTATTTTTTCCTTCATAAAACTTGTTCTAAGACTACTCCCAATATTCTGAAAGAGATATTCCCTTTCTAACTTTATTATCATTTCTATTTTCCCTATATTCAAGACAGAAATATTCATATTATATCATTTATTTCCAGTTCACAATCCTTGGATAGATTGTGTGAACTCTTTTGAAAATTATGATTTGAAAATTAAGAAGTACCCAGGTACCTTTTCGAAATTTTAAAACATAGTGTTTAATGATTCCTTCATTAGAATCTCAGATCTTCTCAAATCTTCCAGAAAATACTGGGACCTATGGAAAGAGAAAAATGTCATTTGGCCTACAGAGTGTGAGAGCTCAGCATCTTAAGCTTTTATATCCTCCTCTGACCTATTGTGTGCTTCTATCACTAAAGAAAAGAACCGTGTTAAAATACATTCAAAACAGAGGCCCCGTTCAGTTTCTGACAGTGGAGAGGGAAGCAGACTGAATTTGCAGGTCAGGACTGTGGCCTCGTGGAGCCATTGTTTGGGATGCAGCCGTGGTCGTGGTTGAGGGGCCAGAGGTGCTGAGGAGAGGCAGGGCTCTGCCCCCGGCTTCCCCAGGAGCTGCAGCTGGGAGCAGAGCAGGAGGCTGGCTGGCCTCATACGCACACGTTGCTTACTGGGGTGCAGCTGTAGTCTTGCTGTAATCAGAACTAAAAGGGAAGAGTTATCTGTGATGAATATGTGGTATTTGTATCCATTTAATGAAATTTTAAGTGTTGATTTTTCAAATATGTAAATTCATGTTATCCTATAGAAAAACTGGCTCACTAAGCAGACTTCTTGTCCATCTGCTTCTAATGCCCACAAAGAGATAAAGAAGCATCACGTGATAAGAACAAAGTCAACTTTGGATATATTTGTTAACTAATTATGATCCAACACAACTGGTTCATTCAAATTATTCATACGCCATGTTGATATGTTTTAAACAAGATCTGATAAATAGCAAAAAACGTCTAAATGAACAACTGTTTTAGTAATAAATATTTTGTGAATAAGATTATGGCTATTTCAGTGAAGTTTTGTTGATTAACTTTTAAAAAAGTAATAAGTGGTTTCATGTCTTTACTCAACTATGTATAAAAGTATGAAAGTGTTAGGCCCTCAGTCATGTCTGACTCTTTGTGACCCCATGGACTGTAGCCTGTCAGGCTCCTCTGTCCATGGGATTCTCCAGGCAAGAATACTGGAGTACGTCGTTATTTCCTCTTGCAGAAGATCTTCTCGACCCAGGGATCGAACCTGCATTCAGGCAGATTCTAAACAACTATGTATATATTCCATATATTTTTAGGTACAGATAAGATTATCATTCCTTTGGTTATTCTTTTAAATTAATGCTAACTTCTAACACATCACTATTAATATGTACCATTTCCCTTGTGCAACATGTTTGATGATGAGTGTGATATATTTGACATTATAATTCATATTTAAGATGCTAATAAGCTCATATTTATGTTTTAACACCTAATCCAATTTTGAAAGTAAAAATAAGAAATATTACTAGCACGTATTTAAGCAATGAAAAAGATGTCATATATAGGTTCTGGGTTCCTTTTAAGCTGCCCATTCTTAAAGCAGTTTGTTAATGCAAAACTATGGAGAAGGAAATGGCAACCCACTCCAATATTCTTGCCTGGAGAATCCTGTGAACAGAGAAGCCTGGCAGGCTACAGTCCATGGAGTCACAAAGAGTCGGACACGACTGAAGCAACTTCACTAATGCAAAACTAGCTGAAAACCAGTTCAGATACTTTGCATTAAGCTAACACTTTGCTTGAAAGGTAATTAGATAACCTTCGTTAGTTAGAGTTCAGAAAAGAGGCAGGGCTTTAAAAAAGTTTCTAATGAAACGGGATTATTCCAAACCTATGTTGGAAATGTTTAAGTTATGTTTAAAATGGATGCATTCAAGAAAATAAAATAATTAGCGATAGTAGAGATAATATATTGTTTTACACTCTTGCTGGCATCAGCCATTATGTGATCCTCAGCTTACAGTCTGTATCTTCAATTCTAAGATGTCAATATCTGTACAAGGTACCATTGATTTAACATCAGCTTTCCTGGGGGAAAAACAGAAATGGCTGGCAAGTTGCTTTTAAAAATCCATTGTAGGATGCAACCCAATTTAAGAAATGTTAAAATGTGAAGAAATATTGGTATTAGAATTGAGGAAATGCAGTAATGCACCTGTCTATTTACAATCTACGATATTCCAAATGAATCCCACCATTTGCTGCCAACAGTATTTCATCCAGAATGAATTTCTTACCTAAAGCTATTATAGTTTTGCCAAGGTTGTTGTAAATATGTACATAATGATGAATTGGTATAGTTTGATATCAAGTTATTTTTTCTTTTACTTTTAACTTTTAATGTTTTACTGAAGTATAGTTGAAATATCAAATTATTATATTATCACTCTTCCTCTATATTCAAATTTGTCAGTGTATGAAATATATTTTGAAATATTTCACCAAATGGCAACATCATGTTACTAGATGTGAAGAATTGTCCTTTGGGATATAGGAAATTTATATATTACTTTGATGAAATAAAAATCTTGAGAACAAATAAATCATTACAAGATGAATTATTACTACCAGGGTCTTTCTTCCCAGTAAAGATTACTCCTAAGCACAGTTTCAGGTGGAAAATGGAATCTGATTTTGTGAGATAGATTCTATTATATGTTGATACTTGAATTAGCATAGTATAGCATGAACAATTAAGACCAAAAAAAGATATTATTAATAAAATAAATCAAACATGTTTATTAAGATATGAAGCCCCCTAGTAATAAGAGAAATAGATATGTTTTAAGAAAAGGCATAGGTTATCCGTATTACCTTTGCATTGGTGTCTTATTTACATGATATTTATATAAAATATTTTAAAATTTCTTAATTCAAGGTTCACACATGATATCAACATAATGATTTCCCAAAACACAGAACTTTGCTTACTTTAGGTGAGCTCTTAAATTGAAGTATACTATCAAACTAGTACTTAACATTGGGGTATATAGATAAATACATATTTATCTTATGTGCTAGTACAAAATTGCCACTAAACTATTGCTTTTGTTGTATAGACCTATGTGGAACAAGCAGAATGGAATGAATTCAAATTGTCTCAGTTAAGGCTGTCTTATAGGGTTCATTAGGCACATACCAGTTTACAATACATCTGGACTATAAAAGAGGCTTGATGAGTACCTGAACTAACATTTTGATGCTGTTCAAATTCCTCTGTGTTGTCTGTACATATTGGTGAGTCTGAGAAGGACAATAACTGTTACTTTCGTTCTTTTAGTGTGAGTCAGGGTTATGCTTGGTGTGTGTGGGGTGTGTGTGTGTGGTGTGTGCATGCATTTGTGTGAGTCTGCAATTACTAGATCTGGAAGTGTAGTCAACAAGGTCACAGGAGCAGAAGCCCAAAGTATGAGGCTTTGGGGCATTAATTTATAAAACTAACTTTTCAAAAATTAGCTATTTTACACATAGCAATTTAATATTAAGTAAAATAATAGAAATAAGGGGGAAATCCACTCATTTTCTATTATTTTAGCAATTTTTCTTCTTATTTCCATGTCTATTTACTTTTTACATATATTTTTCAGTGTTTTCTTATTACAAGAGTAAAATTTTATACTGTACTTTTTAACCTAGTATTTTAAAATATAGGACTCCTAATGATTATGTTCTGTAATAGTTATATAATATTCTTTTGAGATGATTTTAAATGTTTTTAAACAACTGGACCATTATAAATTACATACCTCATATTTTAACTATTTATTGATGTTATGTGTAACCAGAATATTTTGAAGTCATAAACAAAACATATATAAATAGCAGTTATCAAAAAGCAAACAAATAATAATATGATGCTCAGAGTAAAAAAAAATAGAGCAATAACATATGCTATAATATTCAGACATAGGGAGATGTAACTGTAAGAAAAAGCAGACTGAAGAGAGGTGAATTAAGAATGTATGTTGAGAATGTTTTGCACTGGATTATTTGTACCATTTTCACTAGAAGAAAAAAATAAATACATATTTCTCTTGTATATTTAAACTTTGTAACTACATGTTCTATTGAGAAACACAATATGAGAAGCATATTAAACTGTATGCTGTATGGATTAACAATTTATTCTCACTTTTGATTCTTGTTGCCTGTTTGGATATATCCTTATTATCAAAAGTGTACATTTGTGTTATTTGACATTGTATTTGCAAAACACAGCTATTTATTATTGATGTTGGTTAATTATATTAAATAAAGCATCTGTCATAGCCAACAACCTTACAGTGTAATATAGTATATCACCTTGAAACTGTTTAATGATTTATCATTTATTCTTATAATTTTTAGATTATTTATATATTTTTTCATGTATATAAACATATGTATACACCTGTATATGGCTGTGGTGATAGTCTAAAGTAAAATAAGAAAAATGATTTTGTTTTAAATACTTCTCAAGGGTAAAATGTTTGCCTCCCTTTGATAAACATAAGTAATTATTGATTCCATTGCCTTGTGGTAAAAAGATCTATTTAATAAAGAACAGTATCAATTGCTTATATGTACTAACAACTGAGATTTTGTTGAACTTCATCTTCTCTTTTATATAATGAAAGTTTTTATGAATTTCAAACACAAAATGCACATTACTAAATTATTTTAACCTCCATGAGTGTTCCAGGAACCCCACCACCCAGGTAGCAAGTTTTTATGTACTAAGTAAATACATGAAATGGGGCTTCCCTGGGGGCTTAGTGGTAAAGAATCTGCCTGCAGTGCAGGAGAATCAGGAGATGCTGGTTCGATCCCTGGGTTGAGAAGATCCCCTGGAGAATGGAATGGCAACCCACGCCAGGAATCTTTCCTGGAGAATCCCATGGACAGAGGAGCCTGGTGGGCTACAGTCCGTAGGGTTACAGAGAAGCGACTTAGCATGCATGCATACAAATACATTAAATACTTCACTTACTAAGTATCATGATTAGCCACAATAAGAATAAATAAATTTGATAGAACCAAGACAATGGGAAAACTCAGAAGAATCTAAAGATAGACTCAATAAAGTTAAGATTAGAAATTAAGTAGCAAATTCATTAATCAACCACTAGGTAACCTTTCTATCCATTTGTAATAAATATGGGATATTTTCATGGATGGTGATTGCATTTTCAAAATATTAGAAAAGCTTTGAACACCTCTTGGCTGGCACATTTTAAAATCTGGATTATATTGTGATGTTTTGTTATTTACTGAAAAGGAGGTAATTGACCTCCAGAGATCATAATTTCAAGATTATTTCAAAGAATTACAACTAAAAATGTATAAACTCTGAAGAACATGTGTAATTTCTGGTCTTCACTCAACTAAGTGTGGGATTAGATTAGTTTCAATATCCACATGTGTACTAAAAGTCTGTGGTCTAGAAAAGTAAACTTTAAAGAATAAAAGGAAGAATCTGACATGGGAATAGAGAGACAGATTAGTAGGATAAAAACATAAAGTCAAGAAACTGGCTCTCACATTAAAAGAGATTTAGTTTATATTCAAGACAACTGTTCATGTTCATGGGGTTCTCCAGGCAAGAGCACTGGAGTTGTTTGCTGTTCCCTTTTCCAGTAGACCACATAGCCTGGCATGCTGCAGTCCATGGGGTTACAAAGAGTCGGACATGACTAAATGACAGAACAATAATGAGCAATAACAACAAGGAGACTTTATAAATCAACTAGTAGTCACTGGGTAAAGGGTGCAGGGAAACAAATCCAGTTTTGAACCCAGCCTGTGACCTAGTTCCAGGGTTGCAAGTTGGGCATGAGCTGGAAAAGGTAAATGCATGCTACGTTTATACCAAGTATAAACCACAGTGTGTGTGTGTGCGTGTGTGTGTGTGTGTGTGTGCAATTTGTGTAAATATTCAAAATTCAGAGATTATAAACTTTAAAGTAGAACATTTGACTAAGATTTTAAACTTGTGAATGGTAAAGAAAGTAGTACATATATGTAAATGAAATTATATGTGTATGTATATCTATTTCTATATAGTTATATGTATATCTGTGTGTATGTGTGTGTGTATAACAGAAAAAGTGTTAATAGACCTAACTGTACATATAGCTCATGCAAAGCAATGAGAAAATGTCCAACAACTCATTAGAAAAATGGTCAGAGGAATAGGGTATGGAGTAACACGTTTAAAAAAGGAAAAAGAGTCACATCATTTGAAAGACTGAACCTCAAGAATATTAAGTAAAAATATACAGGGATTAGCAATTATGTAATAGATAAGGTAGCATTTACTGTCTTTAAGTAGAGTAGGAAGATTGACTTTTGAAATACTTCATCCAGATTGGAAATGTGCATATATTATGTCATATCAATTCTAGTACTTAAATTTGAAATGAGTAAATATTGAACCAGTGTTCAAAGACACTAAGATGTTCATTTCAGTGCTATGTTGAATACTTCTAATTTTAGTATCATTATGTGATGGAATATACATACTAAAAACAATCATGAAGATATTGAAATGTATTATGGTGATCAAACTTTATTGATATGAATGTTGGTTATGCTGTATTTTATAGTGTGAAAAGCCACATCGTAAAATAGAATACCTATGGTTTTAAAAGTAAGATTATTATGATTCTATATGATAGGTGAGGGAATATATCTGGAAAGTTATCAAAATATAGATCTGGGTAATGGGGGGAGGGAATTCCTTTATTCAAAATATAAATCAGGGTGAGATGTATGAGGGAGAAAGATCAGATTATATAGTGTGATCAAATCCCAGAGAGGAATATTTGAGCATATATTAAAGGAAGTGAGGGAATAAGACTTGAAGAAGGGAGTAGAGGGGACTGTGGTAAAAGAGTCCTTGAAAAGCAAGAAGGAAGTGCAGAGGCCATGTGGTAGAGGCATGCTTGTTTGGCTTAGAGGTCTATTGCAATAACCCAGACAGAAGCTAATGGGGCGTATACCACACTGATAATTTTGGAAGTGATGAAAATTGACAGGATTCTGGAAATACTGTAAATATAGTTCCATTTGGGTCACTGGGTAATTGAATGTCAAGGGTGAAAGACAGACAAGAGGAAGAAAGTTTCAGACTGGGGCCGTATTCCCAAATTTATTTAATTCAAGTGAACTTAAATTTATATTCAAATGGCCATCCATGGCTACTGTTAACCATACTGGACAGTGCAGCTCCAGGCAATGAGGACGGCAAGGGGACAGAAGACTCGAAGGCTGAAGTGTTATTGGTCATCCCAAGTTAAGCCCTTAGACGTGCAGATGGACGAAATAGCACAGGGGACAGAAAGCAGTGAGGTGGCAGAGTCTGAGAGGGAGCCTGGCTCCTTATCGGTCAGGTGGAGAGAGCCTTTCAGGATGAGTTCAGGAGGGGCTGGTCCACTCGGTCAAGTGCCGGTGGCAACTGGGTCAGACCATGACTCAGACTTGACTGCTGATGTGGCAGTGAGGCTGAGACTTCCTGAGACTGCTTCCTCTTGACAGGTCTCTTGAGCTGGTCATTTTGGAGAAGAGAAAAGCCAGTCTTTCTTTTGTGTGTGTTGCTCCCTTCCGTTCCTTAATTACATTGCAAAGCTTTTGAACAATTTTTTTTTTCTGCCTTTGGTATTTTTTGTATGAATAATTGCCTGATGCACTGCAGTTTTATTTTAACTATTTTAAAGGGTTAGAAATACAAATATTTTAAATAAAATTCATATATCTATAAATATATATACAATGCATGTTATAAAATATTTTTATCAAATATTTAAATATTTTTATAAAAGATGTATTTATAAACATATGTATTTATACAATATTTATAAATATATAAAATGTATTGTTAAAAGTTTATATTTCTAACCCTTTAAAATAGTTAAAAAAAAAACCCACTGGATAAGTTAATTATTCATACAAAAGATACCAAAAGCTTCTCCAGGGCAGAATACTGGAGTGAGTAGCCATTCTATTCTCCAAGGGATCTTCCTAACCCACGGAAAAAACCAAGGAACCAAGGTCTTCCACCTTGAAGGTGGATATTTTACCAGCTGAGCCACTAGGGAAACAGAAATATGAATATTTTAAATTTAGTTATAATTTATCCTTATAACTGTCCCATTATTAGTTAATAATTTCTAACCCTTTAAAATAGTTAAAAAAAAAACCCACTGGATAAGTTAATTATTCATACAAAAGATACCAAAAGCTTCTCCAGGGCAGAATACTGGAGTGAGTAGCCATTCTATTCTCCAAGGGATCTTCCTAACCCACGGAAAAAACCAAGGAACCAAGGTCTTCCACCTTGAAGGTGGATATTTTACCAGCTGAGCCACTAGGGAAACAGAAATATGAATATTTTAAATTTAGTTATAATTTATCCTTATAACTGTCCCATTATTAGTTAATAAACACATTCGTTTAAAGATGATTGAAAAATAAAAATATATATTTTTCTGATTATTAATTAATAAATACATTAGTTTACAAGATTACCAAAAATAAATACAATATTTAAAAGATGATCAAAAACACATGGTTCAAAACTAACAGAACTATTTAAATGATAAAATGGAAGAAAACTAAGATTCTTATTGGTTAATTAGGAAGACTTTCAGCAGGGATCCATGATTTTGAAAGGGGGTTAGTCAAGTGCTCAAAATATAATACTAAAGTTACCTCCACAATTAAAAATAATGATCAGCCAGTAATGTCTAATGAACTCCTTATTGCCAAGTGCAAAATGCAAGTCACTGTGTTGTGTCCGAATCTGCGACCCCATGGACTATACAGTCCATGGAATTCTCCGGGCCAGAAATTCTCTGGAGTGGGCAGCTTTTGCTGTCTCCAGGGGATCTTCCCAACCCAGGGATAGAACCTAGGTCTCTGGCATTGCAGGCGGATTCTTTACCAGCTGAACCACAAGGGAATCCCACTTATTGCCAAATTCAGACTTAAATTGAAGAAAGTAGGGAAAACCATTAGACCATTCAGGTATGATCTAAATCTAATCCTTTATGACTATACAGTGGAAGTGACAATAGATTCACGAGATTAGATATGATAGGGTGCCCGAAAACTATGGATGGAGGTTCGTGACATTATACAGGAGTCAGGGATCAAGATCAACCCCAAGAAAAAGAAATGCAAAAAGGCAAAATGGTTGTCTGAGGAGGCTTTACAAATACCTGAGAAAATAAGAGAATCAAAAGGCAAAAGAGAAAAGGAAAGATATCTGAATGCAGAGTTCCAAAGAATAGCAAGGAGAGATAAGAAAGCCTTCCTCTGTGATCAATGCAAAGAAATAGAGGAAAGCAACAGAATGGGAAAGACTGGAGACCTCTTCAAGGAAACATTTCATGCAAAGATGGGCACAAGAAGAACAGAGATGGTATGGTCCTATCAGAAGCAGAAGATATTAAGAAGAGGTGGCAAGAATACACAGAAGAACTAAACAAACAAACAAACAAAAAACTTAATGACCCAGAAAACCATGATAGTGTGATCACTCACCTAGAGCCAGACATTCTGGAATGTGAAGTCAAGTGGGCCTTAGGAAGCAATCACTATGAACAAAGCTAGTGGAGGTGGTGCAATTCCAGATGAGCTACTTCAAATCCTAACAGGTGATGATGCTGCTGTGAAAGTGCTGCACTCAATATGTCAGCAAATTTGGAAAACTCAGCAGTGGTCACAGGACTGGAACAGGTCAGTTTTCATTCCAATCCTGAAGAAAGGCAATGCCAAATAATGCTCAAACTACCGCAAAATTGTACTCATCTCACATGCTAGCAAAGTAATGCTCAAATTTCTTCAAGCCAGGCTTCACCAGTATGTGAACCATGAACTTCCAGATATTCAAGCTGGATTTAGAAAAGGCAGAAGAACCAGAGATCAAATTACCAACATCTGTTGGATTGTTGAAAAAACAAAAGAATTCTAGAAGAACATCTTCTTCTGCTTTATTGACTACACCAAAGCCTTTGAATGTGTGGATCACAAACAAACTGTGCAAAATTCTTAAAGAGTTGGAACTACCAGACCACTTGACCTGCCTCTTGAGAAATCTGTATGCAAGTCAGGAAGCAACAGTTCGAACGGACATGGAACAACAGACTGGTTCCAAATTGGGAAAGGAGTACATCAAGGCTGTATATTGTCACCCTGCCTGTTTAACTTATATGCAGAGTACATGATAGAAAATGCCAGGTTGGAGAAGCACAAGCTAGAATCAAGATTGCTGGGGAAAATATCCATAACCTCAGATATGCAGATGACCCCACCCTTATGGCATAAAGTGAAGGAGAACTAAAGAGCCTCTTGATGAAAATGAAAGAGGAGGGTGAAAAAGTTGGCTTAAAACTCAACATTCAGAAAATTTAGATCATGGCATCTGGTCCCATCACTTCATGGCAAATAGATGGGGAAACAATGGAAACAGTGAGAGACTTTATTTTGGGGGGGCTCCAAAATCACTGCAGATGGTGACTGTAGCCATGAAATTAAAAGACACTTACTCCTTGGAATGAAAGTTATGACCCACATAGACTGCATATTAAAAAGCAGAGACATTAGTTTGCCAACAAAGTCTGTCTAGTCAAAGCTATGGTTTTTCCAGTAGTCATGTATGGATTTGAGAGTTGGACTTTTATAAAGAAGGCTGAGCACCAAAGAATTAATGCTTTTGAACTGTGGTGTTGGAGATGACTCTTGAGAGTTCCTTGGACTGCAAGGAGATCCAACCAGTCTATGCTAAAGGATATCAATCCTGAATATTCATTGGAAGGACTGATGCTGAAGCTGAAACTCCAGTACTTTGGCCACCTGATGCAAAGAACTGACTCATTGGAAAAGTCCCTGATGCTGGGAAAGCTTGAAGGTGGGAGGAGAAGTGCATGTGGATTTCATCCACGACAGAGGATGAAATGGTTGGATGGCATCACCGACTTGATGGAGATGCGTTTGAGTAGGCCCTGGGAGTTGGTGTTGGACAGGGAAGTCTGGCATGCTGCAGTCCATGTGGTTGCAAAGAGTCAGACAGGACTGAGTGACTGAACTGAACTGAACTGAACTGCTGCTGCTGCTGCTAAGTCGCTTCAGTCGTGTCTGACTCTGTGCGACCCACAGACGGTAGCCCACCAGGCTCCTCCATCCCTGGAATTCTCCAGGCAGGAACACTGGAGTGGGTTGTGATTTCCTTCTCCAATGCAGGAAAGGGAAAAGTGAAAGTGAAGTTGCTCAGCCATGTCCAACTCTTGGTGACACATGGACTGCAGCCTAGCAGGCTCCTCTGTCCATGGGATTTTCCAGGCAAGAGTATTGGAGTGGGGTGCCATCATCTTCTCCAGAATTGAACTGAGTAATGTCTAATTACTTATAAAACCAATGATTATTCTAACTAAGGAAATAGCTTTCGCTAATTGTGTGAAAGTATTTTTAGGCTGAAAGAAATGATAATGTCTGTGATTATTCAACTAAAGAAAATAGCACTAATTTTGTATACTACAAGCAAAAGGTAAAACAGTGAATATGAGTATTGTATAATTAAATTAAGTGATTAAGTAAATATTATGTTCAAATTTCATATTTAATGTGCTTTAACTGTTTTTTTTACATTTTAATATGAAGACTCTTTAGTTAAATGTAAAAAAAATACATAACCTGAATAAAAATATGTCTGACAAATAAGTATATCACTGAGTGAAAATGGAATAAGTATTTTTGCTTCTTTATGAAACTCCTGAAAAAATTAGGTAAGACTTTAATGAGCAAGTGCAATTTGTAAAGTTCACTACAGAATATAAAAAAGTTAAACACTGCAGGAACTAATGCTTATAAACTTTTACCTTCAAGCAACTTTTTATTTTGGGGCAACTGGTTGAAGTCACTAAATTTTTATGAAAAGTATTAAAAACATTATCCACCCAAGACTGCTGGCTTTTCTGGCAGCAAATGAAATACAGATGACGTAAAAATACATGAAAATTGAAAATATCCCCAAACTTTCCAAAATCACAGTTTACTCTTTTCTTACTCAATCCCATTGACTATACAGACAAGTGAAAGAATACAAACATTCAAAATCATAAACCTACTGCACAAAAAATTACTGTTTCCTCAGGTGATTCCTCAGTTTTCAAGTAACACCTCTGGCTATAATTTGTGAAACTACTAACTGAAAATAACCCATCTTCAATCAATTCAACATTTTGACATCTTTATCACTTTGGACCAATGTCCATTAAGCCTTTATCCTCTATTCTCAGTCTTGTCAGTGCTGTATCTTTCCAGGCTGATTCTTGAAAACAAATTGTTTATCATTATTTGGATTATTAAACTGTCCAAAGTTTTCCCTCCTGTATACAAATGCTTTTTTTTTTAAACCAGTTACTGACATAAAAATATTAGATGAAATCCTCAATATTAAAACCACCATTCACCATAGATTAAAAAAAAAAAAACTTACATGTCATGATTAACTTTGAAACTTCTTGACATATTTCTTGAGGAAGTGGGTTATTTCTTGAGGTTATAATTTTGCACTCCTCCAATTTTTCAGCCAATTGCTTGATTTTGCCTTGAGGAAACAGACAAATATTTTTACATTTCTCTTGCTATAGCATCTAAAATTTGTCAGCAAATCTCTACACCATTGATTTGACATACTGAGTTTTGTGAAAGGTAAGAGCATGCGAAAGAAACGTTGTGAAATTGTAAAGTAACCGTATATATATAATCAGAAACTACAACCACAAAGAGCTAACAAAGTTCCTTCATATAAAATTAGCTGTAATTAATGATCTTGTAAAGTATATTCTGTATAGACTTTTTAATGTGAAATAGGCATCACCGACTCTATGGACTATGAGTCTGAGTGAACTCCGGGAGTTGAGATGATGGACAGGGAGGCCTGGCGTGCTGCGATTCATGGGGTCGCAAAGATTCGGACACGATTGAGCAACTGAACTGAACTGAACTGAATGATGTGAAGACAATGTGTATTTCATGAGTTATTTAACATTTTCAGAATTCAATCCATACTAGCCTATCCATGTTTTTTCCATATAGAGACACAGTATATACCATTAACTTAGTTTACTTTCAGTGATAAAAAATCTGATATCTTATACATATTTCTTGTTCAAACATGCATTTATATGATGTGATTAGTGTGGTGCTGATTAGAGACTCAGTTTTAACACTAATGACATGGTCATTGGAAAAGACCCTCTTGCTGGGAAAGATTGGCAGCAAAAGGAGAAGGGGACAGCAAAGGATGAGATGGTTAGATAGCATCACCCACTCAATGGACATGAATTTGAGCAAACTCCAGGAGATAGTGGAGGACGGAGGAGGCTGGCAAGCTGCAGTCCACAGGGTCACAAAGCGTCGGACATAACTGAGCGACCTCACAACAACAACAGTAACGTAGGATTAGATAGAATTATCTTATGTAACTATTGATTTAAACTGCTCAATGTATATGCAGTTTTATAAGTGCAAATTTTGTTATAAATTTTCCTTAACATTCTCTCTTGAAAAACCAAGAGGTCTTTATTTTATTTTATATATACACACACACACACACACACACACACACACACACATATATGTGTATATATTCCCTCATGTATATGGAGACTTCAAAAATATTGCATATATTTGAACCACATTCTGAGAGTCAAATAAATATTTCCTTTTTATTTCTCATGGGTATTCTCTAATGATTTAACTCAGGCATTTAATATTTTAGCATGTTGATATGCATATCCTTATTGTTTAATTTCATGCGAATATGATACTTCAGAGGATTCAATTATCAAACTTATTCAGCATATTTTCTTAATATTTAAAATTGTATCATATATCTATACTTTTTTAATATCTATAAAATTGAAGGCTTTCTTGTAGTGTATTCCATATCATGACAGTCCTTACTCAGTTGTTTAAAACAACTCATTTTCTGTTGTAAATAGTTTAGTCACAAAATAGCATAAATTCTTGGAAAGAATGTAGGATTAACATCATGAAAGTGGTTTGACTTCTTACTAGCAGATAAGTGATTTAAGAAAATAACTTAATGTTTCTTAGCTTTGTTTTCCTAATATGTAATATGAAGATGATAATGATATTCCTTGCCTCATATATGAGTGAAGAATTGATATATAGTGTTTATATATGTTGAGCATTAGTAAGTGTCAGTTACTGTTCTTTTGTATTATTGTCATGCATATTTGTATGTTCATTTTTAGCCAAATATCTCATGGCTCCAGTTGTGGATTCAGTGTGTGAGAGTGAGGCAGACATTTTGCAAGGTAACAATGAGTGTGGGGTGTTAGGGGTAAATGGAGAGTGCTGTTCTCTGCATATTGAATCCCAAATTGGAATTCAGAATGCACTGTTCATCTCTGACCATTATTTGTATTTTCAGTGATGGCTTGGTTCCCAGGCATGTTTACCAAAATATAATAAAGCCAAAATGTAGATGCCTTAGTTAAATATTCTGAGAATTTAAATACCATTGAGAATATTGTTAAAGCAGATTATATACTATACCCAAATATGTCCTGGAAATCTGACCTCTTTTCTTACATGTGAATTTCCTGTACTATAATATAGAACCTTCTAATTTTAAAATTTTCTGGCCAAAAACAACAACAACAAAAAAACCAACCAAACAAAAAAACCCCCCAGAAACCTCTTTTGTTCCACCAATTACAGATTTGTTAATGTCTGAAAACTAACTTTAGAAAATTTAACACAGAAAAATATCACTGGGGCACATTAAGACCTACTTATCTATATGGGTCTGTAAAGAAAAGAAACTGAAATAAACAAGTAACAAGTAATAGAAAATGTTGGCCAATCTAGTCAAGTTCTTTTTAAGTAATTTGTTTGAATAAATCAAATGAGGAAAGCTTTGGCAATATCAGCCTCGTGACAAACAATAGCTAATTTCTTCAATTAATCATCTTGATGATTATTTGTGCAAAAACCTTGGTTGAGTAATAGCTGCAGAAAGCATCGAAAGATACATGAGTTTTGAGCTCAAATGTTTGGTTTATAAATAATGTTATTCAGAACCTACTATGTTTTGTCTTTGTTTTGTTTTATTTTTTTGATCATAAAAACAGATCTTCTAAATATGGCATATGTGTGAAGTTTACATACTAGTCTTTCTCAACCCATGAAATTTTAAGAGCCCTTTTGTTCGGGGTGGCATAGGCATTCAGGAGGCAACTGAGTTCTATTGTCAACCATTCCTGTGGGGCAGAAAGATGTTGTCCACCAAGAATAGAAGAGAAGGCTGAGAATGAGACTCCTTGCTAAGAGCAAAAGAGACCTGACTTTCATTGATTGCTTTCCACAAGCTAAAAGAAAGCCAGTGCACAAGTTCTGCAAGCCGGAGCATGGGTGAGAGTGAGAAGAGGCATGAATGGGACCGGAATGCTGAATGGAAGGATTACCATCTCCCTCCCCATCCTTTTAGTGTTTGGCTTCAAGCTTACAGTTCTGTATTCTTCAGCAGGTCACCAGCTCATTATAAGGTTATTGTCTTAACTAGAAAATTGATATCTGATATTGAAAAAAATTAGTGCAGTGATTTTATATGAAATTCCTCTGTTGGGTCATGGCAATAAATAATGCTACCAGTATCCTACTCCAAGCTTACAAAACAATCAAAACTGACTTCCATGTAGGACTGATATATCAGGATGAAAACTGTTTTTAAAACTGGTCAGGGATTGACTGTAATTTTGCCACAGTTTGGGTAATAATGGTTTCCTCTTTCTAACAACTCTCATTAATGTTTCTCATAGCACTTTTGTTGGTTTCCAGTAATCATGACAATGAATCCTTGAGCAGCTTCAACTTAAGTATTCACCCACCTAGAATTTCTACATTTGCGTGAGCATAGTATACCAAACTTAATGGAAACTGAATAATAATACCCTGAAAGCTAGCACATACATTCTCAGTCATCAGTCAAGAAGGATTTCCCCACAGACTTCCTGGTTAGCTATTATATATTACACAATGTTCATCAAATCTTGTAAGGGAGGGACCAGTGGTCATCACTGTCAGATTGAATGCAGAAAATGTTCATCTGGTCAGTGGTTCAGCATATATTTCTTGAGTGACTTTATGACTTAAAGGATTGACTGCATGATGCAGTATATACTATACTGATCGTATAGAGGAATAAGCAAAATGAGAAGGTGGGCTCAATAACAACACAAATATAACATTTTTGAGAGAATGTTTGTATTAAAGACATTCAGTGGCAATTACAGACATTTGTACACACACACACACACACACACACACACACACACACGTACTATTTCAGTCATTGAATGGTCCTTTTCAGCAATTGAAAACAGATCATCATATCTGTACACAGAAACCTCATGCTCACAACATAAGCAAGAGTAGTTAAGTTGCTTAAGTGAACAGGTGAAAAATATCTATCTTAAGTGATGCAAGACAATGTAAAAAAGAGTTCTGACAATTCAGAGTCCCATAAATGTTAAAGCAAAATATTACCTCTAAAATGTGAGAGCGTAATGAAGAAATCAAAGTAACGGGGAGATTATAATGCAACAGAAGGAAATGAAGATCAAGCAGTCAGACTCTAGGGGAAAATACTGAAAGCGTGAAGAAATGTACAAAAAAATTCTGAAAGGCAACCAAAATAAATACATTTTTCAGTTGCAAAAATTGGCTGGGACATGGTGAAATACTTTTTGAAATATTTATCAAAAAATAAAATAGGATAAGTATAAATATAGATGTTACTAAAAAGGATATGAGAGATTAAAGGAAAGTAACAGAGAGCTAATGCATGCATTATGGGGTTCATAGACAGAAAAGCGAACAGATAAAAAGGAAACTTGCATTGAAAATACTTCTGAATCAAATTCTTAAATCTGCAATCAATTCTTTGTCTTGAAATTTTATGTAGAATTATTACCAGTATATAAAAGTATCCTTTGAAATTCCTTAATAGCAAGGATCCACAGTTACACAACCAGGAAGGGAAAAAATAAATAATGTACCAGAGACAAAGGAGGTATTAAAACTCAGGCTGGATATACTAACCGGTCAGAAAGGCGGTGGTTTCCTAACAGTTAAAGCTACTGTTGACTGACATCAGTAACTGCATTTGGTGCTGGAGATTTTTAGTGGAGGAGGTGGGGAGACGGCGGTCTTTTATCACATTATTTATTCTTTAAGCGGCCTCCCCTCACATGAGGGAGATTGTAAGGGTCACATTAGGGGACTTCTGCTATTACTCCCTGTGACAAACACGAACCCATGAAATTCTAATTTTGGGAGGCGCAGGCAAGAGTGTTAATGCATTTGTGCTTACAATGTTTTTTTTTTTTTAATTAAGCAATGGTATCTTGAAACCTAGCAGTTTTCATTACTAGATATTAAGTTTATTTCTATGAAGACAGCTTAAAACATATCAGTAGCCTTAAAGAGCCTTTACGTTGGCAGTCCTTTCCATTTGGTTTGATTTTAATTGTTCCTTGTTCAAGAGGAACAAGTCTGTTCCTCTCCCTTTGCAGATTGGAGAGCACTGAATCTGAGGATATCCCCAGATATTTTTCCTCTAGAGTCAGCTTGCTGTAGAAATGTCAGACTTTATTTGTATAAATTCTTTTAACAGATCTCTCACAATATTTGAATATATATTCTTTTAGTTAAACATAATATGATTATGCATCCCTTAATTATATGTAGAAGGATAAAATTGACTTCTCTCTGACTGCTTCAATACCAAAAGCTAGTTTATTAATTTGTCAAAAATTCTAGGTCAATTTTATGATAATCATGTAACTGTTGAAACAAGCAAACAAAAATAATATATTTCCATCTTTCTTAGTATCCTAAATACACTTTAGTTTTTTAATAGAAATATATGTGATTAAGATCACTCTGTATGTGGAGATTCATTTCTTAGTAGGCAAGTAAAAGAAATACTACTGGGCATGAATTAATGCACATATGTTTGGTGTGCCTGATGATTTTTTGTATCATATATAAATTATGTTTAAAAAATTCTTAATGATATGTTTGCTCAGTCTTCAGAAACTTACTATGTTCAGGAAAATATTCTACCATTTTCTTGTTGTTTTACACTGAAATTGTGTCAGTGTATTTAATAGTAAGACAGTTTGAATATTTTTATTTTTCAGACTTGAATGAAGCGATAATGTAAATTAGAGAAAAATAATCTCTGGATATTCCTCTTGTGTGAGATTTATCTGGATGAAGCATTAAGATCGTTACTGGAAGTGTATTACTGTAAGTATTTTCAAATGAAAGTAGAATGTTAATTTTTGGCCTTGATAATGTCGAGTGGGGTACATGTTAACAGATTTAAGAGTGACATATATAGTGTGGGAGCAGTAATGGAGGGGATACTCCAGACTGCTGAAACACTGGTGGTGAGAGCATAGTAACCTAGAAAGAAAAAAATAATCCTGGATATAGAAGAACTTAATTATAGAATGCATGTTTGATGAAAACAAACGTAAAGTGAGGGGCAATATGATCATTTTTTCTTACTTTGTCATGGTGATCTTTGCCAGAATACATTTAGCAGTGTAAAAATTTTCTGACTAGAAAGTAAGATATTTATGAAAATATACTGAGAAGAATGATCATGTTACTATGAATAATCAATACATTATTAGATACAGGTTAGAAAAATACAGAATGGAACACTTTTATAAGGCAGGCTGCTTAAATTTTGGATGATATTTGTAAATTTATCAAACGGTCAGTAATAATTGCACCAAGTTCCGTTATTAGAATGCTTAATCTGTAACTAGTTATCAAAACCTCTTTATTCACAACATGTGCAATTTAATTATGTAAAACTATTGTATTCATAAAGAATAAAATAGACAAACAGCAGCAACAACAAAAAAACCTTTATAAAAGCCTTGTAAACTGACCTGAGGGCTTGATTTGGTCATATAACTGAAGAAATACATTTTCCACAAAATATTTCACAGCACTCTGCTGTAATTCACGGGTAAGTGCTATTATGATTGGTAAAGAGGTGGAAATGATAGCCATTTGCTGGTGGAATAAAGGTGGCAGGTTATTACTCTTAGGTGGCAATGTCTTTGATGGCCCTGTGAATTACACAGCAAAACATAACCTCTGGGGGAAATTCAGGGTGATTGCATTTAATAGTAAAACCCCCAAACAACTAGGGTTTCTTTAGCTTTTGGAATTATATGCAGCAATCTCAGATGGTACTCAAAGCTCATGAGCAGAGTTTCTGACAGGTCAGGTCCAAGCAAAATAGACAACTATGGATTTTGACACCCATCATTCAACCTACTCCAGTGTTCTTGCCTGGAGAATCCCATGGACAGAAGAGTCTGGCAGACTACAGTCCATAGAGTTGCCCAGAGTCGGACACAATTGAAGTGCCTTAGCCAGCATACATGTCTTGCCTGTGACAAGATACAAGCTTTGCATTGTGTTGTTAATCAGAAAGTATATTCAGATAATGGAAAAAACATTTTTTTTTAATATCCTGTAACATCTAATATTTTTTTTCCCAAATCTGAGCCTAGAGTTTGGGAAATTTCTTGTGAATGAAACAACTTGTATTTCATTAGTTTTTTTCAGAATTACAGAGGTATGATTTCATATATGTGGTGATAACAGGTTTTTCACTTCAAAATGTGAACCTTTTATTTGTAGTATTATTTTACCCACCTCCAAGAATTGGGGCACCAGGACTAATTCATAGTTTAAATGGGTAAGTAAAGGTTTTAAAATCAGTTTAAGACTTATTTTATTTAGCTGAGTCATAATGTTTATTCTCTCATCATAAAATTTTGTATTCACAATATAACTGAATAATGGGATTGATTTAAAGATAAATTACCACTCAAAACAAAAATAAAATTTATTAAATGTGTGACTTGTTCAACTAAAGAAGGAATTTAAAGACAGTCATTTTTAATGTCTTCCATAATATAATTTGTCTAAGCTAGAATCATAGACAAGTTTTCATGAACATAAATATTCTTTTGAAATATAGAGACTACCTTGAATGAAGGTAAATTTATATTGTTGCTGACTAGTGACTGAAAGAAATTTGTAGGCTGCTTTAAAACTATTAATCTTCCTTAAAAATAGCACAGGCCATTTATCAGAACCATGTTGTTAAATACAAATTTGCAGAAATAATATGTATCATTTAAGAATAAGTGATATTTGAAGCCATACAGTTTATTTAACAGACTTAAATTGCCTAAAATGATATTCAGTCTATAAAATTTTTTTGATCTAATCACTTGATTATTATTTTGCATGTTTATATATATTTTGTATCAATTTTTTTTATAACCTTGATTATAAGGATACATATATAGAAGTTCGTTTGTACCACGAAGACAACTTTGAAAAAGAAATTCTATTAAGCAAAACATATTAAGCCCTCTAGTGGTATTAATATATAAGATATCTCATTGTGATATTTGCTTAGCGAAAGCAAGTTTTTGGTGTTTATTTCTTCCTTAAGTACATGTATTTAACTTACCCTAGACATCAGCTGTTTCCACGTTCCCGTTTGCTCTGTTTGGCAGATAATTTGTGCCATACATGAGGTATTTTTTCTAAAAATGAAAATCTTTAGGATTAAATGACTAGACTTAATGTTGAAAAAATAAATAGCCTACTAAATGATAAACCATATGTTTTGAATCAGTTACTTTTGTCCTTGAGTCTAATGTTAAAAGATATTTGTACTGTTCTGTACACATGATAATATTTTAAGAAAAACTATATTATTTATGAATTTAAGAAAAATTTCCATTTGAATAAACAACACATGAAGGATAAACTATAATTAACCCTTTAGTTCTTACTGAGATCTTTCATACTATTTAAGGTCTAAAGGACATGGTCTTATTCATACTTAGTGATGTTTCCAATGATTTTTTTTTTTCTTTTCAGATTATGGCTCTTATTATAGAAATTCTATAGTTAGAAAGGAGCTTTAGTTGGCAGAGCTACCCAGTGTGTTTCAGTTATTAAGGAACACATTTTAACCTCTTGCCAGCAGGATTTGCATTTCTTTCTTAAAGAAAATTTGAAGTATTAACATTTGACACACTGCTAGAGAAAACTGAGGAACATCATCAGTAGAACTGGAAACATAACATGGAAAAACCTAAGATGCAAAGATAAGTTTCAGAGATGACCTATGTTCAAAGGTGAATTCCTTGATTCCCTATCTTTTACTGTAACTTTATTTTAGATTCAAATGAGGCTAACAGTGTAACCACTAAATGTACTCTGGTGAAAGTGCTATAGGAGGTTTGTGAAGATCTTCATCACTTCTCAGCTTCATACAGTGCTCTTTACTGTAAAATGAGAACAGTCATAGTCCTGTCTTACAGTACTTCCGAGGCTGGAGACCATTCTTCTAGAACTGTGTGCGCTGTCACTGCTCCTCACTGAAGAATTCATGCAGCTGGCGCACATGTGGTCGGTCTCCTTTTACCTCCACTTGTGAGACCCTTGTTCTCAGAAGTGTCCAGTTAAAACTGATTTAAAACAAAATGCTATATCTGACTGATCTACTCTTTCATTCTCTAAGCCTATGGTGATGGAAAGATATAATATGTCCTTAAATCTTAGCTTTCACTCTGAAATAAGTTCCTCTAGAAACTTGAAGAAGGAGAAGGCAATGGCACCCCACTCCAGTACTCTTGCCTGGAAAATCCCATGGACAGGGGAGCCTGGTAGGCTGCAGCCCATGGGGTCACGAAGAGTCAGACACGACTGAGCGACTTCACTTTCCCTTTTCACTTTGATGCATTGGAGAAGGAAATGGCGACCCACTCCAGTGTTCTTGCCTGGAGAATCCCAGGGATGGTGGAGCCTGGTGCGCTGCCGTCTGTGGGGTTGCACAGAGTTGGACACGACTGAAGCGACTTAGCAGCAGCAGCAGCAGCAGCAGCAGAAACTTGAAGAAGTTGATGTTTTATGCTTGTGTGACCAAAACACATGTATTTACACATCTGCTCTCAGGTTATCCTAATTTTTCCTTCAGTCATTTGTGTTTGGGGTGTCTCCATCATTTTTGATTTAGTGACATCACAGACACAAACTCCAAAAAAGGAACAAAGAAACAAGATATTCTGGAACTTGCACGTTTCTGACTCAACCTTTTATTCTTATTGTGCCCTCAAAGACCTCAGGTCCCCTATAGAATAAGTTGTAACTGCATTACAAAATCTCTGTTTGCTAATCTGAGAGTATCCTAGGTATAAACCATGAACACCACAAGGTTATATCCTCCTTTAAAATGGAAATATCAAAGATTGTTCTGAATACTCTCCCTTTGCAACCTCCTGGTATCATCCAGCTCTTTCTAAGTTCTTAAGGGATGAGCTGGATAGAGCAGAGCTGCCAGGTGTCTGAACTGTCAGTGAAGACAGTAAGCCAGAGTGAAAGTAATAGTCAAGCCTTTAATCACTTGCTGTAAATATATAAGCAAGAAACTCATTTGGAGAAATCCCTGTCTCTGCCAAAGATCCCAGCTAAGGAGGGCTCCAAGCTACGGTTTGGAATGTGATGTGTGTAAGAACAAAGTTGTCCAGGGGGCCTGAAACTCCTTCCAGAGACCTCAGTGCACTGGCTGTGCCTGGTGAGGGGTGGGCAGGGGGCTTTCCCCTTTGAGGCCTGCCAGACAAAGCCTGTGGTCAGGCCTGAAAAAGCACACAGTATGTGGAGGGTTGGAAAAGGCAATGGCACCCCACTCCAGTACTCTTGCCTGGAAAATCCCATGGATGGAGGAGCCTGGTAGGCTGCAGTCCATGGGGTCGCAAAGAGTCAGACATGACTGAGCGACTTCCCTTTTGCTTTTCACTTTCATGCTTTGGAGAAGGAAATGGCAACCCACTCCAGTGTTCTTGCCTGGAGAATCCCAGGGACGGGGGAGCCTGGTGGGCTGCCGTCTATGGGGTCACACAGAGTCGGACATGACTGAAGTGACTTAGCAGCAGCAGCAGCAGCATGCAGAGGGTCTGGGTCTGAAGTGAAACCCCTCACTGGTTATCATCTTACTTGCTAAATTTATTTAAGCATGGCCTCTGAACTCAGCTTGAGTTTAAATTAGGGAGTTAGATCCAATAAAATCGGTCTTTTATTTAGAACACTGTCTCAATAGCCTTATCCAGTGAATTTCAGCATAAAGAGGCTCTGACTCTGCTTGGTGTGAAATGTTAGTGATACTAAGATAAATCTCCCTCCTCAAGGAGTGCCTTTCCACTGGAGAGTCCAGAGAGAAAACATTATTTCTACAAACAGTATTGTAACAACTGCAGCACGCTTAGTCTACCCAGCTTGCTCAAAATGCACTGCTTTACCCTCCCTGCTGCTCACTTACTTGTGTAGAATGGTCGTCTTCCAATCTGTGGATGTGAGAAAGGCGATTAAGTAAGGTTAAGAGAGGTTAAGTAAGCTGTCTGCTGGTAAGTGGTGAAGCTGAGTTCAGAGGCTACGTACTTAAGTCATTGCATTCCGCTTCTACTTGAAAGTATCCCAAGGCTTGAGATATGTGTAAAATGTTAGGGGAGAAGTGAAAAGAGGTACTTGTTTCCTGAGGGAAGTGGTCAAGTGAGAATAAATCAAGCAGAGAGCAAAACAGGAGGGGCTGAGAATGCAGACAAGGGCTGGCTGGAGACCAAAGATGAACACTTGCAGGAGGCGAGTCGAGAATGTCTCAGTACGCTGTTTTACACTGGGTGTTAGTGAACTAGTGCTCCAGGGAGGGGGAACCAGAAAGTGTCCCATGCGGTTTTCATTTTTATTTCATGAATGATGCCTTACACTGAGCTAATGGTATAAGGGGAGGTTTTGAGAAAGGTAATCTTTGCTTTGGGAATCTGAGGATGTGAGAACCCACTGAACTACCAGGTGAAGGGAGTTTGCAGACAGTTTAAGTATGTAAATCACCAATTGGAAGAGAAATGGGGTCTGTGGAGTGTGGGTCTCCAATGAGAGCGTGGAGAAAAGGAAACCCCAAAGGTATCAAAGAGAAGGTCGGAGCAGGGCAAGAAAAGTCGGTCAAGGCAGCTGTAAAGAGCAAGAAGTGAAGATGAGCCCACTGCGAAAGAGAGACCAATTCAGGTCAGAGGTGAACTTCCCTGGGAAGGACTCCCTACTTAATAGGAAACAGGTTGTGCTGATCAGCAGCGTAGAGCGTGAGGCCCTCATCAGGGTGGAAGGTCCTGCACAGTCAGTGATGGAGAGGCAGGGGGGAAGGAGGTCATGGTACCAAGGTAAGATTCCTTACTGCTTTTTGACTCTTGGGTTAGTAGTTGAATGTTTTTTAATTTCTCTTTTTAATTAGAGTGGGAGAAGCTTAGAAAAAAACAGGAGAGTGAGAGAAGTGAAGATATATGCAAGGGGGAATACGACTGAAAGCACGGTTCCTGCAATCTGTTCTCAGATTGAGATGCAGGCCTTGGTGTCAGGGCCTGTAGCCCTTCCTCCACTGTGCTTTGGCAATGCGCTTTAATCTCTCATAGCTTCAGTTTCCTCCTCATTAACAGTGGATAAAAATAACATTGATCTAAGAGGGTTATTGTGAAGATTAGGTGTTACAATGTATGAGAAAATGATTTACAGGGAGACCTCATGGTCAAGCTTGCTGTTATTGTTGGTCTCAGAAATGCAGGGCTCTGTAGATGAGCACATCATAGGAGACTAGAATAAAGGGGAAATGGCTGATATTTCTTGAAGCAAATTTGAAATATGAGACTCAGGGAGATAATACCATATCGTTTAATTGACTTAAGCACTGATACCTTTTTAAAAAGAATTAAAGAAAACTAAGAGTCAGGACTCCATTTGTCCTAAAATTTTAAACATCTGCTCCATTCCAAGATGTTTGGAAATAAAACCTTTTATGTCCTAAAACTCTATACATCTGTTTGGGAAAGTGTATATATATATATATATATATATATATATATATATGTATGTATAGTGAGGTATATCTTATTTTTCTGTAGGTGAGCTGGCAATATTATACAACTGAAATATAAAATATAACAAGTGTTCTTTGTTTAGCAAAGGAATTGACTGTTTAATATGGTCCTTTCATTGTTGTTGTTGTTTAGTCGCCCAGACGTGTCCAACTCTTTGACCCCACTGACTAGCCTGCCAGGTTCCTCTGTCCATGGAATTCTCCAGGCAAGAATACTGGAGTAGGTAGCCATTCCCTCCTGCAGGGGATCTTCCTGACTCAGTGATTGAACCCAGGTTTCCTGCATTGCAGGCAGATTCTTTATTGTCCGAGTCACCAGGGAAGCCCTATATGGTCCTTGAAATGATGATAAAAAACCTGTCTAAAACCATTCTAACATAAAAAGAGTAGAAAAACCATCACTATCTCCTTCCATGTAGTTACTAAGGAATTTATAAATCCTTTTTGTGAATGCTAAATGGATTTAAATATTTCTTCAGTTATTTCTATTTAAGAATACTTGAGTTGCATTTTTTCTTTCAACTTTGGTTATTTTCTCTGTGTGTGAGTCACATATTTAGATATAACCAAAAGGAATTTATCATGAGTTTGAAAGGGACTAATCAAGCTAGGGAATAAAAAATAAATAAAGTAATAGAACTAATTTTCTTATATATATGTATATATATTATAAATGGACTTTTTCTTATGGTGTATGTGTGTATATACTGTATATCTTTCATTAGGATTTCTATGTGTAATCCTCTCACTTGTACATGAGAACGTTCCATGCTTTCTTTCATTTAACTTGAACCACTCTTTTTCTGATGATTCCGGTTAATTTATCCTGCTTTTCTGTTCTTTCAGAAATTGAAAGCTACACATCATCTCAGATGTGCTGAATGGAAACTAAACTTGAGACACTGATATCAAATCTAAGGATGCCAGTTCCAAAATTTTGTTGTATTTCTGTATGTCCTAATCATGCAGATTTTTAAGCTTTTTTGAGAGTAAAGATCTGTTTTTATTCTTAATTGTATATAGTGTTCAGTCTAATTTGACTTATGCTGTACTCAAAGGTTTCCTGTTTTTGCAGAAGCTGGCAGCATATGAATAATTTATACTTTTTGGCACTCATCTGTTTGGGGCACAACCAGTTTCTTTGGGGAAATTATTTTAAATTAATAAATAGATCACTTTTCATCACGTTCAATGGCATAACTTTTAAGAGCTAGGAAACAAGGCTAGTGACATCTTCTTAGAACTGCCATCCCAAGAGGACCCTATAAGTTAATAAGCAGTGAAAGAATCAGCAACTTCCCCCTCTTTCTAAGCTTCTGTTCCCAGTTCAGTTTATTTCTGTTTTGTTTTGTTTTGTTTTCTTTCTTTACTAACTTCTTTGTTTCTGGATAGAGTCCTTTTTGGTACCAATGTCTTCATGTTTATTTACAAAAGGGAAAAATTAATATTAGCGTAATAAACTTCAGTATAATTTAAGCAACCTTATCACACTTACGATAATGTTAAAAATGGTTGTCCAGTCTTGGGGGGAAAAGGGATGGATTTTAATTTGCTACTTTTTTGTGTCAGTGCAGTTTTATAAGGAAGTTTAGATATGCACAAAAACTTCAGTGGTACTAAAACACAGTAAATCAAATTCTGATCATTTCTTTTGTCAAAGATACATGATCTTAACTCATGAGTCACTGTTACATATAAGTGTAATGTGGGGGAAAAATGAAAACACATTATGATGATTTTTTTTTGCAAATTTGTATAATTTTTCAGTTAAGCAGTCATAAATCAAGGAATATTGTAGTTTTTGAGGATCATTAAAGAGACATTATACATCAGAATAGTGAAGTCGTCAGCATAATGAAATGATGAATGCCTGTAACTATCTGTATGTAAATGATGTGAAACAGATTCAGGGTGTTACAAAGGAGAATAACAATCTCCCTGACAGTTCCCTGTAGGTATTGTTGCTGGATGCCAGTGGCAGATGTTAAATGCAGACCCCTTCAATGACAAGCACTTATTAGCACTCAGTGGAAACTGGCAATATGAAATAAGACAAATAGCAGATAATATCATTTTAAATAAATTTGTTCAGGTAGGTGTGTGAGTCCTTTCTTTACTGACAAAGGCCATATCCTAAATTAAAGAAAACATGCTAGAAAATAAAATTGTTATTTTGAAAACTAGGACGTGAACACATGTGTGTGTCTATATATAACATATATATAAAATATATAAATTATGCTGGTCCATGTCCTAGTTGTGTAGAAACTTTTCCATAAAGTTAATAATAGGTCAGACTTAATTTGTCTTTATTTATCCTATCAATGAAACATATCTGCCTCATACATTTAACAGATGAATTCCTACTGATACAGACTTTACGTAGTGAGGCTTGTAATATGCATACCATTTTATCAACCATCATGCCTAGCATACTTATGAGTTCTGTTTGAATCTTTATGTTTGTTAGAGGCATGTCCCTTCTGTTTGAGTCTGCACAGTTCATCTGTTGACGAGCCAGGGCCTTCAGTCCCACATTTCGGGTGCTTTATGTCACTTACCAAAGAGGAGCCGGCAATAGATCAAATAATTTTCTGGAGGTTCTCGTTTATCTCTGCATTTAACAGCACCTGATTCAGGTGCCAAGTACATGAATGATTCCTCAGCAAAGAAGGAAGGGAGGGAGACAAAAAGAGGGGAAAGGAATAATGCAAGGAGAGAAGGAAGACTTTTTGTCTAACACGAGTCCCTGATGCGTCTCTGTCATTGGCCAAGTCGTTTAAACTCTCTTTGCATATATTCCCTCTTATTTTATTTTATTCAGCTTTTGTGGTGCATACTTGATAAAACTGTAAGCCACCTAAAGTGTGCAATATGATGGTGTGATATGCACACACACATATTCATTGTGAAGGATTGAGTTAACATATCTGTCACCTCACTTATTTACCTTCTTTCTTTTGAGACTATTTGTGTTCTATCTCTTATTTTACATGGGAGTGGTGATTCAGGTTCTACCTAGGCTAAAGAGTTTGGAGAGGAAAACAAGAGACAGTATGTGGAATCACAGTTAGGTCGATGATACTACAACTTAGACACACGTATGCAGCATCATTATGATTTTAAAAAACAGTGTCAACCTCAGCAACTTGGGAAGAAAGAGAGCAGATTGGATTGTGTAACTGAATGTGCACAGACAAAGTTATGTTAATAAAAAATATTCATATTCTGTGTGCTTTGGGGACAGGGGTTTACTTTTTCAATTTTATTTAAGTATAGTTCATTTGCAATGTTGTGTTAATTTATGCTGTATAGCAACGTGATTTAGTTACACATTTATATAATTCTTTTTCATATTAGTTGTCCATTGTGGTTTATCAGAGGATATTTAATATAGTTCTTCGTACTATACAGTAGTACCCGGCTGCTTATCCATTCTGTGTATAATAGTTTGGGGGAGGTCATGGCAACCCACTCCAGTATTCTTGCCTGGAGAATCCCATGGACAGAAGTGCATTGCGGCTCCTATCCATGGGAACGCAAAGAGTCGGACATGACTGAGTAACTACACCCACATAGAACAGTTTACGTCTGCTAACCCCAAATTCCCAATCCTTCCCTTCCCATTCCACCTCTTCCTCAGCAACCACAAGTCTCTTCTCTATTTCTGTGAATCTTTTTCTGTTTCATAGGTATGTTCATTTATGTTGCATTTTGGATTCCACAAAGAAATGACGTTATATGGCGTTTTTCTCTTTCTGATACTTCACTTAGTATGATAATCTCTGGGTCCATCCATGTTGCTGTAAATGGCATTATTTCATTTCTTATGGTTGATTAATATTCCATTGTGTGTGTATATACGTACACATCTTTATCCATTTATCTGTCAATAGGCATTTCAGCTGTTTTCATGTCTTGGCTTTTATAAACACTGCTTCTGTGACTACAGGAGTGCATGTATCTTTTTGAGTCAGTTTTGTGTGATTATATGCCCAAGAGTGGGTTTGTTGGATCACTGGCAATTTTATTCTTATTTTTTTTTTTAGGAAGCTCCATAATGTTTTCCATAGTGGCTACACCAACTTACAATCCCACCAACAGTGTAGGGAGGTTCCCTTTCTTCCACATCCTCTGCAGCATTTGATATTTGCAGACTTTTTAATGATAGCCATCTCACCGGTGTAAGGTGGGGCTTATTATTGATGATAAAGGTTTCGTATACTTGCGCCATAGTATTTTAACACTTTATAAACTATTCATGAGTTTCTAGCAAAATTAATGGTACAATTTTCACATAAAATACCAGTCAATGTAGTTATTTTTTTTTATCCTGGTGTATACATAATGTGACTAACATAGTATTTGATTAAAGATATATTCATAAAAATTATCCCTTATTTTACTTCTTTTTGCCTTGGGAATACAGCAAATTATGGACAAGTGAATTTTTTATTAATAGATTTTTCTAGCTTGCTTGATATGAAAACCCCACAAGAACACAATAGTCGCAGATTCAACAGTCTCATTATTAACAGCAATAACTTTACAATTGTTAATAGCACTTTGAATATGCTAGTGTATACAATAATGTGTTATAATTCTTTGCATATAATTTTTTTGTTGAAAAAAGAATTAGAAACTGTCTAATCACAACTCAAAAGACCATGAATAGCTATTATATAATTAAACTGAAATTAAAATATTTTAAGAAATACCTACCATATATTCTGATCATTTTGCAAGTTTACTCACCAAAAGAAACACCTTCATGTTTTTATGGTATAATACCTCAATTTAATTCATACGTAGACAAACATGCACACATAAACTAAAAGCATATATTATAAAATAATAATTTTATTATATCCAAACTTTCCCATACCTAAATAAATATATTTTGGAAAATTTTGTGATATCCTGTTCCATAGTTGACTGTCTATTTTGCCTTAGAGGAAAGAAAGAAGCAATTGAAAGTTCTGAAAAGGGCACCACTATAAATGTTGGAAAGAGGCCTGGAGAGAAGAATCATAAAAATATAATTTCATCAGCACTTTTTTTAGAGGAAAGGAAGAGAGGGTTCTTATCATAGAAATTGTTATTTTTGAACAATTTACTTTTACTCTATGTCTACTGTTAAAGGACCATCACTAAATTGTTGGAAAGTGTCACATAGATCAGTCCTGTTAACTTTATAGTTAAAGGCCTTGTAAATCTACTGCCATGTGTAAAGAATGAAATCAACTGATAAATTCCGTTTCCTTACAGTTACTTTTTAGTATCTAAAGTAAAACTGTGACAAAGAGCAAACTGACCAGTTCACTGACCAGTTTTATATATATATATATATTTATATTTATATACACACACATATATATAGTAATTTATATAAAATATATATTACATTGTGGTTTCTTATTATAATTACATCTATATATTTTGTAATGATAAAAGCATTTGTACAACTTTATATTAAAAAACCAGTATTAAATCTGTTACCCATTGGTCAGCAACATAATTTGAATCATTGTCTTTTTTAATTTCAAGTATATTGCCCTTTCTAACCTGTCATATAACTTCTTGATAAATCTCTTAAATTTAAATCCAGCAAAATGCACACTGCCATCTTTAGTGCACTTTGCCAAGCTTAAGTTATAGTATATGGAACAAAACTTATTTAATTGGATATTTTGTCACATATCACATTTAATCACTTTCTGTTTTAAAGGTAGTTAAAAGATAGATGAATAGTCAAGGAGATTGCTTGAGTTCAGAATAACATTTCCACCATTCTACTACACAGAGTAATGATTCCAAAAAAACATTTCTCACAGCTGAAAGACATTCTATCTTCTTACATAATTCTTCTTCCTTCCATTACATATCATTCATAAACATTGCCAAATTATCCTTCACTGCCAATTGAAATAAATGACTTCAGCATTGTTATAAATATTTCAGTTTATTTTAAACTGTGTGTGTATGTGTATATATGTTATATGACAGATAATCTGTATACGTATATAAATTCCTAGTCAACTTCAGGTTTGTTAATCAGAAGCTAGCCTTCTAAGTCAGATTAAGAGGCCCTGAGCTAGGAAGCTCCAGAAAACATGTGTAAATAGTACTAACTTATCTAGGAAGCTGAGAGCCTTGGAGTCATTATGAGTGTTAATCTGACTCCTTGTTGACCCCATGGACTGTAGTCCACGAGGCTTGTCTGTCCATGAAATTCTCTGGACAAGAATACTGGAATTGATAGCCATTCCCTTTTCCAGGGGATCTTCCTGACCCAGGGATCAAACCCAGGTCTCTCACTCTGCAGGCAGATTCGTTATCATCTGAGCCACCAGGGAAGCCCAATGGGTATTAATACTAGGCATCAATTAATTGTTTGGGGCATTTAGTGTCCCAGAATTTTGCAAATTGTAATGACCTTAGAAATTATCTGGTCTTAGGATGGCAATAGTTGAAAAATTAATGCTGCATTAGACTGATTGGAACTTGCTGCCTGGACCACTGTGCAAGAATATATGAAGCATGTCGTAATCAAATAGCCTTACCTACCACAGGTGAGCCATGGAGACTGGTAGCGTAGCTGCTGAGGCTCAGATTTTGCCTCATGTGCCCAAAGATGTACCGATCGTTAGCTCTGAATCCATGGTTATAAACAGGGCATCTGACTCATAATCCAGTACTATTTGCTCTGCTCTGTTGATAAAGTAGAAACATATCCAGCTGACTTTCTCAGAGTGCATCCACAGAGACATTCACAAGACTTAATTGAGAGCCTGAAGAGCCATGCAGGGTATTCCGGCTGCTCTGAATCGATGTCCTTGTGCGCTAAACTTACTGAGATATATTTATGGTTATCAAGGCAGAATTTACTTAAGGTTATTCTGAAGCACTTTGGGTACTTTCTTTATTAATTATATTTATCATATTCTTGTTTTGTTTTTTCTTGGTATTCATAATCAGGCATGCCTATTCTTTTATAAGCTACCAATTGAATTTCTGTAAATTAAATATACTAAATATTCTCTAGGCATATTTAGGTATTAAATATACCTAAATATTAAATATACCTAAATATTGGGTTCAAGGAAAAACCCATCATGTGAAACAGAAAAGCCAGATGAAAAGCAAACATTTTCATTCCAGTGGGTAATTTTATCTATTAAAAATTTTGACTTTAAATCTAAAAATTGATTAACTTCTAATAGAAGCTAAAACAGTTTGACAAAATATAGACCATCACCAATGCTGGCTTTGCTCTGTAACCCCAAACCTTTTATAACATCTTGTCTAGCTGATTAATATAACAGAGCACTTCAGCTTTTGTGAAATACACTTATTCAATTTCACTGAAGATTATAGGTTTCAAAAATAAAATTGGATTTTATTGAGGATTGAAGTGTGTAAATAGAACATTTGATTGAATTTAATAAAATGGTATCCTGCTGATGGAAGCAAGTCATTTCCTCTAGTTTTAACTTGATTACAAAGACAAGAAGTTTTATGAGCTATTCTGAATGGAAAATTTCTTTCTGTCTAGAGAAAAGGACTATATTGAGACTAAGAAAAGTAAGTAATGCCATTTATTATTTTAAGTAAAATAGTTGTGAATGTGTGATTAGTTTTGAAATTTAATAGAACTAATGTCTAATCTGTATTTGTGGCTATTTACTTGATTACTAGAGTTTACATGTGCTGAAGTCCAGGAGATACATTTATTTCTCTAGGCTTTGAATAGTTCTATCTTGATGACTTTCCTCATCTGATATATACAGTTCTGTTTTTAATCAGCTGCAGTGACCTCAGACCTCAGATCTTCTTTTGTCACACAGAATTACTACATAGTAACCAGTGTTACTCAGATTTTTGGTGTTCTGTAGTCAATTCTAAAGTTTCATATAAAGAAACACAGGGCAACTGGTTACTACATAGTAACCAGTGTTACTCAGATTTTTGGTTTTCTGTAGTCAATTCTAAAGTTTCATATAAAGAAACACAGGGCAACTTTTTTTTTCTAATTTCTAACAAAAATATATATATGAAATCTGGGAATGACTTATAATAACTTTGAGGAAATCAAAACCCCGTGCCAAATATTAAGGCATATGGAAAAAAAATCATATGAAAATACCAACATTTCAATGTTTTGTTAGACTAAAGAAAGTGAAAATGTCTGTTGGTCGTTCAGTCATGTCCCACTCTCTGAGACCCCATGGACTGTAACCCGCCAGGTTCCTCTGTCCCTGGAATTTTCCAGGCAGGAATGCTAGAGAGTGTTGCCATTCCATTCTCCAGGGGATCCTCCTGACCTAGGGATCGAACCTGGGTCTCCTGCTTTAGAGGCAGATTCTTTACCGCCTAAATGACAAGAAAAATCAACTGAAAATGCCTTTTCTTTAACATTCAATCACAGTGGAGACTTTAAAAGATTGTTAAGTTTCAAGGAGAATATTTGTAAGCCAGAAGACAGGCTAGATTGTTCATGAGACATCTTTATAAATGTAGGATTAGTATTAAGAAATGCCAGAATTGCAGACATTATGTTTACTGGATTGATAATAAACAGTTCTGGAGCAAGATGGATTTCAGTGTGGACTAAAAGAGTATTTTGGGTTGATTATCATTCAGCAGCTGATTCAAAGTATCTGCAATTTCTATTCTTTTATGCAGTGTTTTCAAAGAAATAAAAAGGTAAACAGTTATTAAAAGGTCATAATTTAAAAGGAGGATGTATCTATTTATGTGATAACAGCTATGTGTTGTTTTTAATGCTTCAGAGAAAATTACGTTATATGGGGAGAGGGAAGGGTCACCATAGAGAATTCGGGTAAGACAAAAATAAGAATAATGGAGTAGATATAGCCCCAAGATGTATGGGAAAACAGTTTAGAAACAAGAGGCAACAGCAAAAATTACAAGAAGTGCTATATGGGAAAATGCCTTTGGTTCAGACTCTCTGATTGCACTGGTAGCTATTTGAGGGCAAATATAAGAATGCCTATTTGGAAACAGAGAAAAATGTGTTATTTTTTAATGCTTCAGAGAAAATTACGTTATATGGGGAGAGGAAAGAGTCACCATAGAGAATGCGGGTAAGACAAAAATAAGAATAATGGAGTAGATATAGCCCCGAGATGTATGGGAAAACAGTTTAGAAACAAGAGGCAACAGCAAAAATTACAACAAGTGCTATATGGGAAAATGCCTTTGGTTCAGACTCTCTGATTGCACTGGTAGCTATTTGAGGGCAAATATAAGAATGCCTATTTGAAAACAGAGAAAAATGTGTTAATATGTGAAGGATAATAGTTTGATAGGATAGAACTGAGATGAATAGAAGGAAGAGCTATACTTAAAATAAAAGTAGTTATACTTTAAAAGGTTTGAGCTATAGAAGACAACCTCATCAAACACATCAAATCAATTAGCTTGAAATGTGTTCTGAAAAAAATTGACAGATGAGTTTTAGTAGGTGTAAATTTTGTAACTTGAGAGAGGAGCCACAAAGCAAGAAGGATGAGAAAGCATCTGAAAACATTTCATTTAAAAGATGTAGAAAAGTAGATGGAGTAAGTATAGAAAAAGGATTATCATTTAGGATGGGAGTCTAGAAAAGGCAAGCTAAGTGAATCAAAATGTTTCAACAGAAACATGTATGGAAATGGTAGATAAGCGTGTCATACAGTATGAAGCAGGACTTTTCACTTTGAAAGCTCTAACAGAACCTTGGGTGATGTGTGTTAATTTTACGATCACGAAAGGTGTATATGTAGGGACTTCCCTGGTGGTCCAGTGGTTAAGATTTCACCCCCTAATGCAAGGAGTGCAGGTTCAATCCTTGGTCGGGGAGCTGAGATCCCACATGCCTTGGGACCAAAAACCCAAAACATAAAACAGAAGCAATATTGTAAAAAATTCTATAAAGATTTAAAAATGGCCCACATTAAAATCAAAAACCTTAAAAAAAAGAAAAAAGGACTTTGCTGCTAAGACTCCATGCTCCCAATGCAGGGGGCGCAGCTGAAAGATCCCACATGCAGCAACAGAGATCCAAGATTCTGTGTGCTGCAACTAAGACCAGTGCAGCCAAAGAGACAAACAAACGAGTGTTATGAATGTTCTTAGGGAGGTATGCAATTCACTGAGTGTCCAATCAAAAACCCAAAACATAAAACAGAAGCAATATTGTAACAAATTCTATAAAGATTTAAAAATGGCCCACATTAAAATCAAAAACCTTAAAAAAAAGAAAAAAGGACTTTGCTGCTAAGACTCCATGCTCCCAATGCAGGGGGCGCAGCTGAAAGATCCCACATGCAGCAACAGAGATCCAAGATTCTGTGTGCTGCAACTAAGACCAGTGCAGCCAAAGAGACAAACAAACGAGTGTTATGAATGTTCTTAGGGAGGTATGCAATTCACTGAGTGTCCAATATGGACCTTGCTCCATCTTTCTCTAGCTAGCTGTCCAAAATGTGCGCATGTTTGTCCAGTCATATCTGTGGTCACTTTAACTTCCTCACTGTAGTCTTGTATGATTATTAGAAGCAAATTACAATACCAGAAGTATCAGTTATATCGGGACACTGTCAGTATTCTTAAGAGAAACACCATTTTATAGCTTCTTTTCATTACTACAAATTAGTTGAGGAAAACAACTTTTTGGTTATCAAGATAATTTTAACACAAGCCATCCTTATGCCATGCCTAGTATGAGCATCACTTTTCTGCTATGTGAAAATGAAATCACCAAACATCTATTATAACATCCATATTACCAGCTAAAATATTGGTATTAAGCTCAGAATTGACCTGTGGATCTCATTACCTGTAGGGTGATTAACATCTTCACTGAATGGTAAAGAAAGAAAACAGAAGCTGAATAATGTCAATAAAATAAATCAGTTTCAAAAGTAAAGGAAACCCAAGGCAACCATTCTAACACATCTCATTTTTACCCTCACTAGGGCCTCTCTCCTCCACTGACATTTGTTTCAAAGTCAGACAGAAAACAGCCACCTGTTTTACTTGTTTTTTTCAGCTTATATTCAATTTCTGCACATAAGGTACCAAATAAAAAAAGACCTATATTATCTTCTACACCCTGTAGGAGCATGGTCTTCACTGAATGGTAAAGAAAGAAAACAGAAGCTGAATAATGTTAATAAAATAAATCAGTTTCAAAACTAAATGAAACCCAAGGCAACCATTCTAACACATCTCATTTTTACCCTCACTAGGGCCTCTCTTTTCCACTAACATTTGTTTCAAAGTCAGACAGAAAACACCCACCTGTTTTACTTGTTTTTTTCAGCTTATATTCAATTCTGCACATAAGGTACCAAATAAAAAAAGACTTCTATATTATCTTCTACACCCTGTAGGAGCATGGTAGAAAAATAATTTTGAAAAATAGAAAACATATACTATGTATGTAGTAGTATTTAGTAAACAAACATTAAACTCTTAAGGCACTTATGAAAAAGAGGAAACTTTGTTTATTAAACAAATCAATTTGTGAAAGCAAGTTTTGGGACATAAATATTTATAGGTTTACAAAGTTTCAAAATCTAAAATAGCATTCAAGATAATGATTAATGCTACCAAGCTGAAGCATCAGTAAAATAAGGATATAATTGTCTTTTGAAATATATCCACTCCTATGTAAATTTCTTGTGTCAGTATTACATATGTCTATTTGGAGAATAATGGCTAATATGTTAAACTCTTAAAGCACTTATGAAAAAGAGGAAACTTTGTTTATTAAACAAATCAATTTGTGAAAGCAAGTTTTGGGACATAAATATTTATAGGTTTACAAAGTTTCAAAATCTAAAATAGCATTCAAGATAATAATTAATGCTACCAAGCTGAAGCATCAGTAAAATAAGGATATAATTGTCTTTTGAAATATATCCACTCCTATGTAAATTTCTTGTGTCAGTATTACATATGTCTATTTGGAGAATAATGGCTAATAAAGCTACAGAAGCAGTAAACAATTCACACTACAGAACTGTGATTTGGAAGCGTCTTTGCAGGTCATGCAGTATATTTTATATATGCTTTAGGTAAGGAAGTTGATGGTATGGAGATTCTAATTGAATGGTACAAAAGCTTGTTCACAAAAGTGACTTATCCTTACTCCCAGTTTAGACACATACCACTGTGTAATTGTCCCTTGTAATGACTTAATCAAGATATTTATGAGTGACAATACACTTTCATTCTAGGTGGTTATTTTTGTACAGTCAGTTACATATTATTGCCATTACTGTCATTACAATCAACTCCCCTGTTTCATTTAAGTGAAGTCAAACTGCATCATGTTGCAATTTTAGTTAATCAAAATGATAAAACAGAAATTTATAAAGGTTACAATAAGTGTTGCTTAACAAGACTTTCAAGCATCATCTGTGGCTTTGTATTGTTTTAACAGAATGACACAAGGCTCAAAGGGCTTAATATACACATTTGAATGTAATAGTTATGTCCCACTTACTGAGGAAAGATGAGTTGTCAAAATTCTGAAAAGTACAGTGAAACACTATAACTCAGAGAAGGTCAAAGGGGATGCAAACTGTATTAGCATCCAAGACACTGAAGAGTATCAGTCTCCATATATTTCTACGCCACGAGTGTCCCAGGGAAAAGCAGGAAGCCCCAGATAATTTGCCCTTTTTCAAAAATAATGCCAGGCTGGGAGCAGAGAGTGCCGACTGAGTGTTGTGATCCCCATTCCAGACAGAGAGCAGGAGAGATGCCAAGTGTCCTAGTCACACCTCACTCCAGCCCCTGTCATGCTTTTTGACTGCAGATACTACAAAGATCAGGTGGCTTTTTAGTTGGAAGGCTGGTGAAGGCAATCAGGAAAGGCAACACTGGCAACCAAGATAGCAAATAGAAAAATCTCAGTGAAGCTGCCCACGTTAGCCAGAAAGCTATCAACAACATAAACGAAGATCTTGAGCTAATTACAGGGAAGGCTGAGCAAAGAAATCTAGCAATTGATGCAGCAGGAAAGAAGGCCGTCAGTAAGGAAAGAAGAATGAAAGGAAAGCACCAGGATTTCCTGGTGGTCCAATGGTTAAGAATCTTCCTGCCAGTGCAGGGAACATGGGTTCTGTCCCTGGTCTTGGGAGATCCCACATGCACAGGGCATCTCAGCCCTTGTGCCGTAACTATTGAAGCTGGCAGCCCCCAGAACATGTGCTACTTAACAAGAAGAGCCACCACAGTGTGAAGCCTGTGGACCTCAACGAACAGTAACCCCTACTTGCTGCAATTAGAGAAAGCCTGCATGCAACAATGAAGACCCAGGGCAGCCAAAAATGAATAAATAAATTTTAAAAAAGAAAACTAACAAACGGAATAGTAAAAGTATTCAGCAACAAAACAGGATTGTTTTTTCTGAAATAAATGAAGAACTGTATCTTCAGCTCTGATGAATAATAGGATACTAGTATTAGAAATGGGAATGAAGACATAGGATGAGAACAAAAGTTGAAAAATGGACCAAAAATTAATAGTATGGGCTGACATTTGCTGGAAAGGAAAACAGACAAGAGAAGAGTGAGATTTCTAACCAGTTCCTTTAAGAGCTCTATTAGACAGTTGTTTAGGATTTTTTGGACATACTACTGTGTGGCATTCAAGGAATCTTTCCTTGGCATCTCTTTGCAGGAGAAAAACAGAAACCACCTAATCATATTCTGGTGTTTTATTTGGATGATGCAAAGGCACGCCTATTGACTGGACAACATGCTGAGTGAGATCAAAACCTGCCTCAGGTGTCCTTGGATCTGGGTCACAACATACGCTTTAGGTTAAACTGGTGTATAGAAATGATCCCTGAGCATACTTCTACAGTGCCTGCTATTGGATGACTGCCATGAGAGAGAGCAGAGAGCTCCCAAGAACCAGCCACGGAGAGTCTTGGAATGTCTAATTCAGAGGGAACTTGTGGAAGTGGCAGTGATGTTAAAACTGCTAATGCACAGTGTAGGACTGCATTTCAAATGGGGAATAAATATAGGAAATATTCCATTACTTTAAGAATGGAAAAGCTCTCATGACAGTACATGCTGTAATTATTTTTATTTATTCATCCTTCACACCTAGTGTTTTAATAAACTGGACCAGTATAAGGCATTTGCTCTACTCATTAAGATAATAACAGAACCCCTGAGAACTATGTTACATTATGGCACAGGAGATCAAGCTGAATATAGAGCCTCAGATAAAGGTTCAATGCTAAGGAAGAAAAATGTAAGGAACATTTTTCCAGTATTGGGGGACATAAGACGAGTTATCATTGCCAGAGGCCACAGGTATGTGGCAAAAGGCTAAAAAATCTGGAGATTAAGTGAGAGCCTGATGAATCCAGAATTCCACCGTTTTTGATAGAAGTCATATAAAGTCTTCTGTTTTCCTGGCAGACTGCCTGAATATTCCAGAGTGTAGGGTTGCTTAGAATTTTCTGCTTGGTTAATTTCCTTTTTCATTGCTAATCACATCACTTATGCAAAAGGATGTAACCCTGGAGTCATGGGGGTCATGAACATGGGGCCACTGATAGAAGTGGGAACCCTGTTTTTCACAGAAGGGAAGTCACTGAGTTTGGCAGAGAGACCAAGAATAATTTACTATATCCCCCTTTTCACTAGAATATCAAAAGTTATTTTTCATCCCTGGTATTAACTTGGAAAGAGCTAGAATCTTATAGAACCAGGGAAGTATCAGCCGCCATTCCCGAGCTGTGCTGTGCTGAGCACCTGAACATCCAGCCGTTGTGCCCATTTCGCCTTAGAGGAAATGGCTCTGTGGGGTTACAAAGTGCACATCTGAGCCCATTTCTTATGGAGGAATTTTTATCTATTATTATATACTACAAATAACTGGGTAGTACTTTATTGATATACTAATGATATCTTAGCAAACGGTTTACCAGACCGTGTTAATCTTGTATGTAGCTGCGTCCTCCGCAGCAACGCAGCTCATGGCATATATAGTACCTTGTAAAGATTTGTTGAATAACTGGATTAAGTGATATTTCTTACATAACCACAATAAAAATACTTTATGAGAACATGGATTAAAAATTCCATATAACTTTTAAGTTAAATTTTATATCTCAACATACTCATAGATTATGACTTTGTGCTTTAAATATAAATGAAAGACATGAAGTGATTACATATAGTATGCATTTTACTATCTTCGGTCATTTTCTGAGTTATCACATATGCCTTATTTACATACCTGAAACATTTTAAAGGTTAAAAAAATATGAATTAACAGATTTACCATCCAGGTACCTAATTAATTTAACATGGTAGAATCATTCCATTTGTATTCTGCTTATTAATGGATTAATATTTGATAAGTTAAATAAAAATCTTATAGAGTATTTATTATATTTTTGAGAATTGTCGGATGTTTATCTCTACTCTGAACCACATACTGTATTTTGATTTGTTTTAGTATATTGTTTGACTTAAATAAATATTCATTATTACTAAAAGTATGTGATTTGCTTACTTCCCCCAAAGAATCTGGAGACTGATAGATTTTCCACATACATTGAAAGAGTTTAGTTATTGAGCAGAGACCTTAATGTTGACTTTTATGTATGCTTGTGGGCAAAACAGCAATCATCATATTTTATATTTCTGAACCTCAACATTCTTCATCTGCCACATGTTATGCACAAAACTTGACTCCTGTTTTATCACAGAAACTCTATCTCTTGGGCGGCAATCGATGATTTTATGTAGTTTATCTTTACTTGATGTTCTCAGTCTGAAATTTCTCTTCTTGGCCTGAGTTTCTAAAGTGGAAATTTGATAGTAATAGGCATTGGCCTTCTGCAGAATAGAGAGATGATGATTCTTTCTGGAGAGTATATGTTGCTGTTATTAATAATAATGTTCCTTAATTTCATTTCTGCTGTTTCACTAACTACACAGATCAGAGACTGCAAAGTCAAAATGTCCCGAATCAAACTTCTCTTCTCTGTTTAGTTTCCCTCCTCCTTTCCCCACTGCATTGATTAATAACTCTGCTTTGCACTGCATTTGTGAGCAAAGAATAGTGAGGAAGAAATGTCTTGTTCTGCAGATACTCTGCAGACCGTTCCGCAATGAGAATGTGGTGCAGCTCCTAAGACCCAGACCCCAGAAAATAAGAAGAGCCCTAAAGAGAGAAAAAGTACTGATGTTAGGACTTGGTGGTCATACACAGTTATAAAGACGAATTTTAAAACTGTACAAATAAAATACAGCATTCTCATAAAATAGGCAGGAGCATACTTAGAGAGCTGCATTCTCTTCTTTCTGCAGATATTGTTATGGATGAAGACATGATGTCGAAAGAGTTTTGTTTTTATAAAGTGTTATTCTGCCCTTTATGAGGAAATTCTTAACAGGAATTCTGAGTTTTATATACTAGGCTGCAGAACATTCCTTTAGAAATAAATCAGATGAGTGTGAGGGAAGGAATGAAGTCAAAGAAAAGCATTAAATAGAAACAACATGAAGAGAGTTAAAACTGGGACTTTTATTGAAAATGATAAGAAATATCTTAGAAGTGCATTTACAAATGATGAGATAGTGGGAGAGAAAAGTGACCATATTGTCATTGTCTCTCTTAATTTAAGACGTCTTAACCTAAGGCAAACATTTCAATGCTGAAAAGCCCAACCAATTATCTTTTTTACTGAAGTGATTTCCATCAGAAAGAGATAGATACTAGACAATGAAAAGATGAAAAAAAGAGAGTACCCTGGGAATATTGTGCCAAAATGTATGTATTTAGCTCTCTGCTGCTGCTACTGCTGCTAAGTCACTTCAGTTGTGTCCGACTCTGTGCGACCCCATAGACGACAGACCAGCAGCCTCCCTCGTCCCTGGGACTCTCCAGGCAGGAACACGGGAGTGGGTTGCCATTTCCTTCTCCAATGCATGAAAGTGAAAAGGGAAAGTGACATCGCTCAATTGTGTCAGACTCTTAGTGACCCCATGGACTGCAGCCCTCCAGGCTCCTCCATCCATAGGATTTTCCAGGCAAGAGTACTGGAGTGGGGTGCCATTGCCTTCTCCATTTAGCTCTCTAGTTTAGCGAATCTGACAGGGAGCCACCACCTGGTAACTGCGGTGATAGAAAATAGTCTTATTTACTAAGAATAGGGTATGAACTTTAAAAAGGACCCTTCATGCTTTATAAAAATCTGTCTGTATCAGTTACATGGTCCTTTTCTGGTTAAGAAGCAGATTTTCTTGGTGTAAGGAAACCTAGCAAATATTTCAAATATCTGATATTTTGTGATACTGTGTAAAAATGTTCATGATAAAACATGATAGTAATTTGAAGGTGTAATCCTAAGGGCTATAATGTTGTAATATAATTAAATATATGCATTTATAATGAAAACCAGATATTGCTTAAGACTAAGTAGACACAGATATGCTTATTATAATACTTGTATACATATTTATATTTCCAAAATTGCCATCCTCTTTTGAAGAGATATCTAGATAAAAAATGAATAGAAGAAAATTATGCCCATAATTCTCTAAACCAGCTCAGGGCACTCAGGCTTTAAAATTTTGATAGAGCTATTGAAGAAGTGTAAACTGTAATTGAGTACGCTTTCTTATTCTTTGAGCAGAAAGCATTTTGTGCCATTTAAACTACTCTTATTCAGTATAAAACATTTGATTAATACACAGTTTTGCAGAGGAAAGATATACAGTTATCCTTACAGTATGCAAGAATTGTGGAGTATTAAATGTAAATTTAATGAGAAGTTGAAAAGGAACCACAAACATATATGCCTCTGTGTCACCTATATGGCAGTGGTTATGAATCCTGGCTGCAATTTACGATAGAACCTTCAAGTTCCCAAATTGAAAGCCTGAGAACTACTCTAGACTTACTATATCTTCATCTCAAGAACATTAACCTCAAGATATTTATATAGAAAGCATTGCATTACTGATTGTAAAGTTCAGTCAGTGTTTAAAACTGTTGATAAATATATTATTCTTCATACTTATAAAAATTTATAACTGAAAGGATCCTACAATTCATTCACTTCAATCTGTACATCAATATTGAAATCAAATGCATTTTACTTGGGTTTTTATTAGTGTATATCATAAAAAGAACATACGTGTATGTATATGTATAGTAATATACATATACACATATATGAACATCAGTTGAACAGTTAAACTTGGCTATGTATGTATATATTCATGTATATATATATAAACATAAATGCACAGACTTATATACACATACACTGGAACATTTTCCTATTGCAGCTAATAGAGAGGAAACAAATACAGAAATGTTGTGCTTTAGTCAAAATACATATAAACAAAGTTCAAGGCAATATTATGCATAAAGTACCCTGTTGGCTCAGAGGTTAAAGCGTCTGCCTGCAGTGCAGGAGACCCAGGTTCGATCCCTGGGTTGGGAAGATCCTCTGGAGAAGGAAATGGCAACCCACTCCAGTACTCTTGCCTGGAAAACTCCATGGACTGAGGAAGCCTGGGCTACAGTCCACAGGGTTGCAAAGAGTCGGACACGACTGAGCGACTTCACCTTCTTCACTGGTGTAATACAAAAGAAGATATCATTAATTCCTAAAAGAACAGCAAGGATTTGGTTTTTTTTTAATATAAATTTATTTATTTTAATTGGAGTTTAATTACTTTACAATATGATCTGGTTTTTAACATTGGAAAAGGATTTTTAACTTGGAAGAGGTAAGGCAAAAGAGGGAATGAAGACTAAGAGAACAGAGTGTGCAAAGTAACAGGCATGGACCATTAATACTTAATTCAGCAAATACTTAGTTGAGCAATGAGTGTGATATGTGGAAGAGAAATTTATCTATCCGTAGACTTATTTGCGTATTTCTTTTTTCCACAAAGGCTGATTGCTGAGGATATATTTGTCCTATCATCAGGGTTGTTGTTGAGTCACTAAGACATGTCCGACTCTGCGACCCACCAGGCTCCTCTGAACATGGGATTTCCCAGGCAAGAATGCTGGAGTGGGTTGCCATTTCCTTCTCCAATCGTAAGGATATTCAATCACAAAAAAAGCAGGGAAGAAAAGATAGTGAGAAGGAAATTAGATATACTATTAAACATTTTGTTACTTATTTTTAAAATCTATATTATATTCTTAAACTAATGCTCATTTTTTGAGGGTTTTAGATTCTGTTCAGTATTGTGAAGATTTCTTAAGACAGTTTCTAAAGAATAACTGGTAGTAACATGAATTTGTGTTAAAATTGAATGCTCTTTAAAACAACTTTTTTAATTGAAGCAATATTTTTTTAGTTGCTTTACAGAATTTTGTGGTTTTCTGTCGTACATCAACAAGAATCAGCTGGAGGTACACCCATGTCCCCTCCCTCCCTGACCTCCCTCCCATCTCCCTCCCCACCCACCCTGCAGCCTGTCACACATCCCCTGTTTGAGTTCCCTGAGTCATACAGCAAATGAATGCACTTCAAGAAACATTTTGGAAAGTTTATAATGTCATTTATTTTGTCCATAGAAGTTTGTAGCACTTTTAAAGAAGTTTGTTTTGGTAACATTTTTTCTTAGTGCTTATTTTTATGCTTAGCTAATTGTTATCGATACTAAAGGAATATGTGATTTGCTAATCCTATTGGATATTAAATAACTCGGATTGGACCCCTAGAGCTGGAAACGGGTCATTAAGTCAATTTGTTTTTCATCTTGAATTGATGAAAATGTATTTTATTTTGTATTTGTGTTAGATTAGACATTTATTGCATAGTTTATTTCTGTTTCTTTTTATTTTGCAGTATCTCTCTCTTTTCCAGTCCATAATGTATGGCTATTAAAGTTTAAACCCTGTCTGTGTCACTCAAAAATCTCAAGTGTTCTTTGAAGCCCTGATTCAAGTCAGAATACCACTGAGGGAAAATTTTACTGCTCGCTCTTGTAGAAAACTACTGTACTTTCTTCCTGCTTGCATCCACAATCCAGTTTCCCACCAGTGGGACCCCTGCTGTATCGGTCCCTGTGCTCCAGCATGCCACCACTGACAGTCTTTGAGCCTCTCTTTGAAGACCAAGCATACATGTTTCCCCCTAATTTTTGCCTATTTAAGCTCATCAGTATCTTTCCCTGATCTCAGCTACAAATGACTTTTTTTTCTGTGCTTCTCTTATAGACCTTTTCTATATAGAGATCTTCATACTCACATACCTGTTTGCTTTCTTATCACAGTGGGAGTGTATGTTTTAATTGCTGAAGGTAGATTTTCTGTCTTTAGTCATTATTCTGTTGATGCAATGCCTAGAGGAGGACTTGGCAGCTGTGACAGCACCTTTGTGGGTATTTGTCCAAGTATGAATTTGTGTGTTTTCCTATGAATTAGGAGTTTTCCCACTGTGTTTTGATTTTCTTTGCTGATTTCTCAGCCCTGGGCTCTTCAGGCTGTCTCTTCCATGTGCAATTTCAAACTGCAAATAATAAATCTTGCATACCTTGTGTATTATTTCTAGGACGTCTCTGTGCTTGCGCTCAGTCATGTCCGACTCTTTGTGACCCCATGGACTGTATGTAGCCCTTCAGGCTCCTCTGTCCATGCGATTCTCTAGACAAGACTACTTGAGTGATTACCATGCTCCTCTCCAGGGGATCTTCCCAACACAGATATTGAACCCTTGTCCCCTGTGGCTTTTATTACTCATTTTAATGATTAATACTCTTCAATAAAATGTTATAATATGTCACTAATTACATCTTACCTCAATTCCTTGAGCTACAAGTTCAATTTTTTTTTTCTTCTTTTATCCTTCAAAAAGTGGAAAAAGAGAACCCTTCTATCTGAATAGTATGAACTTCATAATCACTTTAAAAATATTTCCAGGACTTCTACCAGCTTATCATTGTTCTTTTATAACTCATTTGACAATCCAGATTATATCATCTAATTTAGTTAACAAAATCCATTGATGACTATTAAGATAGTTGTATCTCAAAGGTATTCCTTTTGAATCTTTGTTGAATTAAGCACCTTTTTATAACAGTATAGAACTTAACTAAAGTTAAATAGCATAATGCCTAAAACCAAATAATCTGATATACCAACTATCTAATGGAATAATGCAGAAAATAATTTAAAATTTTAAATGAGGAGCAAAAGAGGAAAAGGACCAATTTAAAATAAAGAATTAAGACAAGCATATTCATCAGTTACCATTTGGGCACAGTGGAAAAACTGGCCTGAGGACTATTCAATTTAAAATGTTCCACAGGTGCTATTGGCTCCCTGAAGCAAAATATAATAAGGGGTTGGTGTCCCAATTAAAGTATTGGAAATGTCAGCAAGCTGAATGGAATGGCTTTATATGGTTTGAGAGACAAGTGTGCTGGTAAGGCAGTTTGGGCATGAATTTGTGGAATATTTTGAGACTAATTAGACTGTTTTCTTAAGTTATAACTTTTGCTTTTTCTTTATTTCCCTGAAGGGATTTACTTGTCCAGTGCTCAGAAGCAGTTATTACGAACAGTAGACAGATCATTGTGAAATTATTCAGAACCTTCAATAACCAAAAATCCAAAGGTTTTGGATCAGGCTAGTGAGCTCTTTAGCACTTTAAACACTGATTGTACTTTAAATAAAGATGAAATCAGCCATGCTTAGTGTTTTGAAATTCTTTCTGCTTCCTTAACGCAATGTGATGAATTTTTAACATTCGTAGTGTTTGAACTGAGATATAGTACTTCTGTAATCAAATGAATGAACCGCCAATCCCAAAATTGTAACTTTGTGAAAAAGATTACTTTCAATTAAAGTCATAGCATTTAAAATACACTTTTGTAACCACTTCACCTTGTAAGCCGCAAAATTACATGTAGTTATGTAAGTGTTTGGAAGATAATATCTCTAAACTACTTACAAAGACCTATCCCAGTCTGTTGCTTAGAAGTTCTCTTTTCTTGAGAAAGGTACTAAACCTCTCTGCACCTCATTTCTCTTGTACATGAGTAATACTTGTGCCTCTTTTATGAGTATTTAGTGAATTAGTACATTTAAACAATTTTGAATGCTACCTGGCACATGATAAACAGCCAAGAGTTATTATTCTTTTACACATCATCATTATTAATATCATGAAGTTGATAATTATGAGTTCAAGTACTTTAAAGTTTTCTTTTGTTACCCACTTCTAATTTGAAGTTGCAAATACTGAATATGAATATAAATATAATTAATGAGGGGGCAAAAACCACTAACAGTCAAAATTCCGCTTTGTCGTATTTCACAGGAAATTGAGAGTAAATATAATTCTTTTACAGTAAGGTGAGAGGGAAAGATACCTGCTGTCACAACTTTTATTTTCTTTCTTTCTAAAAGTATTAGATGAAATGAGAAAGGGAAGCTATATTAAGAGGTGAAGGGAAGAGAAAGATGAGTAAATCATTATTTTGGCAGATCATATCATTAGAGACTTGGGCTTCTCAGGTTGCACAGTGGTAAAGAATCTGCCTGTTCACATGGGTTCAGTCCCTGGGTTGGGAAGGTCCCTGGAGAAGGAATGGCAACCCACTCCAGAATTCTTTTTTCCCCCCTTCTTTTTTTTTAAAATTATTTTTTAATTGAAGGATAATTGACTTACAGAATTTTATTGTTTTTTTTTTTTCAAACATCAACATGAATCAGCCATAGGTATACATATGTCACTGCCTGGGAAATCCCATGGACAGAGGAGACTGGAGAGCCACAGTCCATGGGGTCACAAAGAATCATATATGACTGAACATGCACAATTAGATAAAGTCAATAGAATTAACAAATAGTCATTAAGCAATTTAATAGTATATAGTATTAGTGATAATACAAAATAAACATAAAGCATTTCTATTTCTCTTAACAATAATATTTAGAAAACATAAGGCTAAATAATTTATTCATAACACCAACCAAAAATAAGATTCTTGGATGTTAACCTAAGGAAAAAATTCATATCTAATCTATATGCATGTGAAAGTGAAGTTGCTCAGTCGTGTCCCTCTCTTTGGGACCCCATGGACTGTAGCCTGCCAGGCTCCTCAGTCCACAGAATTTTTCAGGCAAAAGTACTGGAGTGGGTTGCCATTTCCTTCTCCAGGGGATCTTCCCAACCCAGGGATCGAACCCAGGTCTCCCTCACTGCAGGCAGACGCTTTACCGTCTGAGCCACCAGGGAAGCCCCAGTATATATCTGTATTATGTTTTCTTTGTAAAACTCATGAAGATAACCTGAACAATTAAAAGCATACCAAAATTTCAGAAAGTTCAATTGTTTCTAAAGATGTTAGTTATCCTAAAGTGAGACACACACTGAGAGAAAATAGTCAAAAACAAAACAAAAATAATTATTTGTTGGAACTAGCAGAAGTGATCTTGCAACAAGCAATTGCAAGGATAAATAGGGGTGACCAATAATGAAAATTAAGCATAAAAGTAGAAGAAACTCCCACTATAAATAAATACAGCACATAAATCAAACAATGTACTATTAAATGGTGAGTGCTTACAATGTAATTTGAAATGGAAATATTATACACACAATATGATCGATAATAAGTATGGAAAGGAGGTATTTCTGGGTCTGTGTTTAAAGATGCTGTTACTTTGGATCATACTTTGATCACCTGCCTCTACCCAACCTCCAAACCCACAGCAATGATCGATAAATTATAAAAAGGAACAGGAAAGGAATATACAGATGTTTCCTGCTGAGTTCTGGGTCCTGATAACAGTTAAAATTACTGTGACTGGGAGTTTTGTTCATATAATGTTCAGAATTGCTCTTTGTAAGGTGGTGAAGTAAGGTTCAAACTTAAGCTTTGGTATAATGATTTCCACATGTGACAGGAGGCGTAAGAAGGCTCTTAATTGGGGCTACAGCTTATAGGAGGTGGGCAGATACGGACCCAAGCTTGCAATTAAATACTGAGCCAAGTCATTGGGTGGATCATTTGGATCAGCAATTACTATATATTGCCATGGTGCAGGGAGATCAAACTGCTAATATGGAACCTGGGTTTGCATTCTAAAATTTGAGTGGCCAGATAGAGCCTGTTGTATAAAATTATGCAAGGGGACTGTGGAGAGGCATGGCAATACAAATAGAAAAAGGATAAATTAGGGGGAAAAACAGAGAAGGCAATGGCACCCCACTCCAGTACTCTTGCCTGGAAAATCCCATGGACAGAAGAACCTGGAAGGCTGCAGTCCAGGGGGTCACTGAGGGTCGGACACGACTGAGTGACTTCACTTTCACTTTTCACTTCCATGCATTGGAGAAGGACATGGCAACCCACTCCAGTGTTCTTGCCTGGGAAATCCCAGGGATGGGAGAGCCTGGTGGGCTGCCGTCTCTGGGGTCGCCTAGAGTTGGACATGAGTGAAGTGACTTATAAGCAGCAGCAGCAGGGGGAAAAAACACAGCTTATTTTTTTCCTCTAATCTATGATTTTAAATAATGAAGACAACTAGAACTTAGTTCAGTTCAGTTGCTCAGTCGTGTCTAACTTTTCGCGACCCCATGGACTGCAGCATTGCAGGCCTCCCTGTCCATCGCCAAATCCCAGATTTACTCAAACTCATGTCCATTGAGTTGGTGATGCCATCCATTGTCTGTCATCCCCTTCCCCTCCTGCCTTCAATCTTTCCCAGCATCAGGGTCTTTTCAAATGAGTCAGTTCGTCACATCAGGAAGCCCAAGTGTTGGAGTTTCAGCTTCAGCACCAGTCCTTCCAATGAGTATCCAGGACTGCTTTCCTTTAGCATGAACTGGTTGGATCTCCTTACAGTCCAAGGGACTCTCAAGGGTCTTCTCCAACACCACAGCTCTAAAGCATCAATTCTTCAATGTTCAAGTTTCTTTATAGTCCAACACGTACATCTATACATGACCACTGGAAAAAGCATACCTTTGCATAGATGGACCTTTGTCTGCAAAGTAATGTTTCTGCTTTTTAATATTCTGTCTAGGTTAGTCATAACTTTTCTTCCAAGAAGTAAGAGTCTTTTAATTTCATGGCTACAATTACCATCTGCAGTGATTTTGGAGCCCCCTCAAAATAAAGTCTGTCACTGTTTCCACTGTTTTCCCATCTATTTACCACAAAGTGATGGGACCGGATGCCGTGATCCCAGTTTTCTGTATGTTGAGTTTTAAGCCAACTTTTTCACTCTCCTCTTTCACTTTAATCAAGAGGCTTTTTAGTTCCTCTTCACTTTCTGCCATAAGGGTGGTGTCATCTGCATATCTGAGGTTATTGATATTTCTCCCGGCAATCTTGATTCCAGCTTGTGCTTCTTCAAGCCTAGTGTTTCTCATGATGTACTCTGCATAGAAGTTAAATAAGCAGGGCGACAATATACAGCCTTGACGTACTCCTTTTCCTATTTGGAACCAGTCTGCTGTTTCACGTCCAGTTCTAACTGTTGCTTCCTGATCTGTATACAGATTTCTCAGGAGGCAGGTTAGGTGGTCTGGTAAGAAAGCTAAATGTATCATTAATCAGAAGAATATATCAAAATAATTTGACAATCTGTAAAAGACTATATGTTTATGGCCTCAAAGTGATAAATGGTCAAACATGTATAAATGAAAGAAATTTGTGGAACATATGAAAATGATATAAAACAAAATAGTAGCAAGGAAAAAATAACTGATTAGAAAAAGTACATATTGTGATGTTCAACCTTAAGGGAAATAATTGTATTCTTTGAATCTAAAAATAAAATTTAAAAGAATGCTAGCTGCAGGATTTTTTTTTTTTTACTTTATTTTCTACTTAGATTTGAGGAACTAACTAAATCTTCACATTAAAACTACAATGTTAAATCTGATAAATGAAATTTAGTATCCTCTTAGGCACATGTTTGTAAATGCAGATTATGAAAACAGATCTTCAAGGCACCAAGAAAAGAAAGATTTACATATAAACAAAATGAGACTTCAGATTTCCTGGCAGTACATTTGTTGTCAGAATATAATAAATAATAAATTCAAAGAGCTGAAGGAAAATAACTACCCATATAATATATCTTCTCTGTCAAAATATCGTTCAAGAATTATACCTATTGAATGTATGGCAAAAACCACAATATTGTAAAGTAATTAGCCTCCAATTAAAATAAAAAAAATTTTAAGAATTATACCAAAATAACAGAAAAGGTGATGGCACCCCACTCCAGTACTCTTGCCTGGAAAATCCCATGGATGGAGGAGCCTGGTGGGCTGCAGTCCATGGGGTCGCGAAGAGTCAGACACGACTGAGCAACTTCCCTTTCACTTTCATGCACTGGAGAAGGACATGGCAACCCACTCTAGTGTTCTTGCCTGGAGAATCCCAGGGACGGGGGAGTCTGGTGGGCTGCTGTCTGTGGGGTCACACAGAGTCGGACATGACTAAAGTGACTTAGCAGCAGCAGCCTACGAAAATAAAAATAGTTTTAGACCAGCCCTAAGAGAGTAAACCAACAAAGTCCTTTTCAGAAAGAACTATTCAAGAATATGGCTTGGCTAGAACAATATAGAATAGCACTGAAACATTGATAGTATGTTATCATATGTGAAATAGATCGCCAGTCCAGATTCAATGCATGAGACAGGGTGCTCGGGGCTGTGTGCTGGGATGACCCAGAGGGATGGGATGGAGAGGGAGTTGAGAGGGAGGGTCAGGATGGGGAACATATGTACACCCATGGCTGATTTATGTCAGTGTGTGGCAAAACCACTGTAATATTGTAATTAGCCTCCAATGAAAAAAAATGAAACCATAGTGAAGTATAAAAAATTGATATAAAAATGAGTTATTCTTAAATTTAATTACCATTTGATAAAATACTGTTTTGTCATTAAAAGTTAAAAGTATAACTGAAGATAAAATGATCTTGAATTCAGTGGGAGGGTAAAGCTTGTTAAGTCCCTGTTCAAGAGGTAAACACAAATCCTAGATAGTTGTGTAGAGAAATGTTGTCTATTATTTACAAAGTTATTGAGGAAATGGGAGAATATAAAGTGATGAAAATGATGTATTTATCAATAAAAAGCAAGAAGGAGTAATAAAGGATGGGAAAGTATTAAAAAGAGTAAAATCAGATCATAAAATTACTTGAAAACCACAATAAATATAATAAGGTAAGCTCACCCTATGAAAAAACAGGATAACAGATTGAATTTTTTTTTTTTTTCAAAAAATGCCTGAATTAGAGCACAGACTCAGAGGTGTTTGAAACATGACTTTTATCATTACACAGTACCAGCTTATGGAAGGAACTGAAGGTGTTAAAAGCAAATTCACCGTTCCTGACATGTAATGTTCAGGATTCTTTTTGAGGGGTTCACTTTTATGGGAAATCAGTCAAGATCCCCTCCTGCACTTCTTTCTGGAACTTGTTTGGGATTCATAGAACGGGCAGGTTTGTGTTGCTGCTGCTGCGGCTAAGTCGCTCCAGTCGTGTCCGACTCTTGTGCGACCCCATAGACGGTAGCCCACCAGGCTCCCCCGTCCCTGGGATTCTCCAGGCAAGAACACTGGAGTGGGTTGCCGTTTCCTTCTCCAGTGCATGAGAGTGAAAAGTGAAAGTGAAGCCGCTCAGTTGTGTCCGACTCTTAGAGACCCCATGGACTGCAGCCCACCAGGCTCTCTGTCCATGGGATTTTCCAGGCAAGAGTACTGGAGTGGGGCGCCATTGCCTTCTCCAGCAGGTCTATGTACTCAGGGGTAAATAAGTTCCAATGTACATTTGAAAAGAAATGTATAGTCTATAATTTTAAAACCAAAGATAGCAAAATAAAGGAGAAATAGATAACTATACATAGATTCAAACCTATTTTTAAGTCCTAGTAAGTAAACTGAAAAGAAATTAGATACACAGGTGAAGAGAAAGAAAGTTACAGTATTTGTTCAGTACAAAAGAAATGCAAGGAATGAAAGTATTAAGGACATTCTTAGTTTGCTTATTAAACTTTTATAATACATGATATATGTCCTTTTTGATTCAGTTAAAATAAATCATACAGGCATTGATAAATAAGTAGTGGAAAAAAGACATTAAACAGTAAATGAAAATAAGAAGATAGTATAGCAATATTAATATCAGACAAAAATAAATTTAGGACAAAATATCAGTAATAGATATAAATAAAACATAATAAAAACATTTTAAGAAAATATAAAAGCTGTGAATTATCTGTATTTAACATTTCTTTAATTTATATATAGGAATAAAAAAAATTGTAGTTAGAGAATTTTACACTGTTTTATAGATCAGTTAAAGAAACAGAATTCATTTTTTTGAAAATCAAATTTAACAAGTATAATCTAAGAGATAAAGGTAGAAAATGGCTTATCCACCATTAGAGAATATTCTTCATGTTCAGCAAATAAGGGGAGGTTTCTAGAAAATTAAAGCATGTTATTAGGCCACACATATAGTTTCATCAAATTTCAAACAACTGTCATAACAGAGATCTTATTCTGTGGCTCTTAGGCCATTAAATACCAATTTAAAAGTAAATGTACCAAGTACGTGTCCGTATCAGTAGAATATATGCCATATATCTTCAATTGGCTTCACATTTGCTATTTTCCCTTTTTCATCCCTTTTTATTCATGTCTGAGCTCCAGGAATTTCAGTTTCAATTTACATTTTCTTCATCAACTCACCACCTAGTTCTTGGGAACTCCTGGGCCCGCCGTGTCATATTATTACACCACCAATTTTACATAATCCATTACCAGCCCCTTCTCAAATTGTCTTAACATATGTGTGCCCTCTGGTTTTTACATCTGGGATCCTAATAACTCAGGTATTTAAACAAGTATTTAGAAAAATCTCACAAAATTATGAAATATCAAATCTTGCAGTGAATGAACATGGTAGTTAGAAGTAAATATATAACATTAATGCATTAATCAAGAAACAAATAATCATGTTACTATTCAAATCAAGATAGCAGAATGATAAATATAGCATTATACTTAAGGAAATTAGAAACGAGGAAATCATAACTCTAAAAGCAGAATTAAATCAAATATAAAACAAAACAATTGTTGAAAGGATCAGTGAAGCCAAGTACTAATTCTTTTAAAACAAGTGTTGTTTTTACAAAATAAATAAATAAATAAATAAAATTAAAAAAGAATAAAAATAGCAAGTTGTTAAAAGTACTTTATTTCAGGGCTGTCTTACTAGTTGGAGTGAGGTGAATTTTCTTTACAGTTTTCAAACATTTTCAAATTTTCTGCAAATCAGCATGCCCTGACACTTTGGTGGAGAAGGAAATGGCCACCCACTTCAGTGTTATTGCCTGGAGAATCCTGTGGACAGAGGAGCCTGGTGGGCTGCTGTCCATGGGGTCGCACAGAGTCAGACACGACTGAAGTGACTTAGCAGCAGCAGCAACACTTTGGTAATTGGAATAAAAGGTAAATACAGATTGTTTGAATAAACTTGGTACAAAATTGACTGGATAATCCAGTATGTGTACTTTGCTAAAAATTCTAGCTCAAGTCAACAAGAACCTATAATATTGTTAATTTTACATTTTCCATATCCTTTACAAGAAAAAAGTGTATCATGCTGTTATTAATCCTCATTCTCTGAGGTATTTTTCAAGCCATCTCTCTCAAAATATAAGAAAAAAATTAAGGGAAGAGTTAACCAAAGAACCATATGGTGCTTTTTTAGTGGTGCCAAACAAGTATCAATAGCAGCAAATATAGCAAGTTCCCAGGATAATTAATAGGTGCTTACACTAATCATTAAAATGTCTACTAAATAAAATTATAAATCTTCATGTGTTGGATGAGAACTATAATGACATCTGAAACATAAATGGTCTCATTATTTATTAAAATAATTTTGTCCAAGTGAAAGATATATGTAATGTAAAATAAGGCTCTATTCAAGTTCTTCCATGCTAATTCAAATATAAATGCATAATTATTAGTTTGAGTCATTCTCCCACAGTTGTGCCAAGGTTAGAAACTGCCTGCCTGTTTTTTCTGATATATATTTATTTTTTGATGGAATCAGGAATAGTTATATAAATATACTAATTTTAGACTGATAATTAAGACCATGTTAACTGGCCTTCAAATGAAAAATATAGAATTTTTAAGAAATATGTGTTCCTATTAATAGAAACCTAATAATATAAAATAAAATATAGAGTAGAGAAATGGACAAATGAAAATTTGAAGCCTGAGAGTACTTTTTGCTTTAGATTCCTAAGTTAAATATGCCTGAAGCAGTTTAACTTTATCCTAATTTGGTGGTGATAGTAAAGTGATGTAATAAGCTGATATACAGTATTACTAGTTTTTATAGTATTACTATTTCAGTACATGTTTATTAAGTTACATGGTAAGATGTTTAAAAACAAAATAATCTGTATAGTGGGACTTATTTTAAACATAAGCATTTTAAGATCACATTAGGAAAAATTATAAATATCCCTATAGAGATAATAAATATGAAATTCATAACCCTGATATTGGAAACCAAAATTATACCTTACATTTGAATACACAGATGCTGAATCTGTTCAGTATATGAAACCAGTGCTTTTAAAACTACTTTGTGCGAATGGTAATGTACCTTTTTTTGTTACTTTATTCCTTACACATTCTGGCAGCATTCCATATTTTAACAAGGGATCCTTTCAGGTATTTTTTCTTTGCCAAATAGATAAATATATTGACAAGTATGGAAGAAATATAAAACATGATAAAACCATCTGAGGAAGGTTGGGATACATTTGAAGAATAGGTTGCTTTTATGTAGAGCAAAGTGATTGGTTAAAAAAAAAAAAAAAAACCTATACAGCTGTCAGAAATGCTTTTGGAATCATATTTTAATACCAGTGAATTCTACCAGGAAGATACAGGGATCTAGTCTTACTCCCAATTTTGTATTTCACTTCAAAACTTTAATATGAATGACTTCTTGGAAATCAGAATTGGAGCTTTATTTTAGTAACCACATAGAAAGGATCATGTCTAGAAAATCTGAAAATAGAGTCCAAAGTGAACATGTTTCTAGGTACCCAAAATGTATACAAGGATTGAAGTTATTTAGAGGGAGGAAAAAATGCCTTGTGCAAACCAATATATGTATTAATAGAGATCACCATGGTATGAACTTACAATGATCATAATTCATGAAGAAATAACATTTAAAAATGATGTAAAAACAAGAAAAACTACCATTAGAAAACAATGAAAAGGACAAAAATACTTCTGATCCTTCTACAATCTGTGATGTAGGATGTTACTTCTGCACAAAGTCATCTTTTTGATAGTATGCAACACTGTTTACTGAGAACCTCACCATAGATAACTATGAAATTGTCAAAAGGCATTTGTGTATGAAATCACAGATATTTAGAGCATTAGAAAAATCTTCAGCTTATTTTTAATTTTCAGTGTCTTTGATATTTAAATATTATATTTTCATTTAACTTTTCTGTACCAAATAATCATCAATTTTTCCTAACTTTCCTATAGAATAGATTGAAAATGAAAAAGAAAATAGGTGAATTCCATCTTGGTTATTTTCAGGATCATTGGGAAGTTTCAGTTATACCTTAATAATCTATAAGAAACTTCCATGGGGGATGTTGATTTTATTCTGTAGATACATTGCTGTTATGGTGGTGGTTTAGTCTCTAAGTCATGTCTGACTCGTGACCTCGTGGACTGTAGCCTGCCGGGCTCCTTGTCCATGGATTCTCCGGCAAGAATACTGGAGCAGGTTGCCATTTCCTTCTCCAGAGGGCCTTCCTGACTCAGGGACTGAATCCAGGTCTCCTGCATTGCACGTGGCCTCCTCCACTGCAGGCAGATTCTTTACTGATTGAGCCACCAGGGAGGTACATTGCTATAAAATTAATTTAATAAATATATTTGCATTAGCAATTTATAAAGTTTTCTAATTTTGTTGAAAAAACCAGTAGCCAAATTTGATATAATCATGTTTCCCTAGCAGCATTTTCTTTGAAAAAGGAATATATTGTCCATTATGAAATCATCACACTTGCACTTTATGCACAAGTGAGCTAAAAGGAATCTTACTTGAAATGAGACTCTTCTCACAGTATATTTTTTAAATATAAATTTATTTATTTTAATTGGAGGTTAATTACTTTACAATATTGTATTGGTTTTTGCCATACATCAACATGAATTTGCCACAGGTATACATGTGTTCCCCATGCTGAACCCCCCCTCCCTCCTCCCTCCGCGTACCATCCCTCTGGGTCATCTCAGTGCACCAGCCCCAAGTATCCTGTATCATGCATCGAATTTGGACTGGCGATTTGTTTCATATATGATATTATACATGTTTCAATGCCATTCTCCCAAATCATACCACCCTTTCCCTCTCCCACAGAGTACAAAAGACTGTTCTATACATCTGTGTCTCTTTTGCTGTCTCGCATACAGGGTTATCGTTACCATCTTTCTAAATTCCATATATATGCGTTAGGATACTGTATTGGTATTTCTCTTTCTGGCTTACTTCACTCTGTATAATCAGCTCCAGTTACATCCACCTCATTAGAACTGATTCAAATGTATTCTTTTTAATGGCTGAGTAATACTCCATTGTGTATATGTACCACACTTTCTTATCCATTCATCTGCTGATGGACATCTAGGTTGCTTCCATGTCCTGGCTATTATAAACAGTGCTGTGATGAACATTGGGGTACACGTGTCTCTTTCAATTCTGGTTTCCTCGGTGTTATGCCCAGCAGGATTGCTGGGTCATAAGGCAGTTCTATTTCCAGATTTTTAAGGAATCTCCACACTGTTCCCCATAGTGGCTGTACTAGTTTGCATTCCCACCAGCAGTGTAAGAGGGTTCCCTTTTCCCAACACCCTCTCCAGCATTTATTTGGAGACTTTTGGATATCAGCCATTATGACTGGCATGAAATTGTACCTCACTGTAGTTTTGATTTGCATTTTCACAGTATATGTCTTAATCATGGGCAATACTACCTATTTATCCAGCTTCCCATATATGTGCAAACTACCAGTTTTAATTAAATTGTTATTTTTCTATGTTTGAAGCTCTGTCAACATACTATTTTTCATAATTCATTCAGATTATATGAACTTTAAAAAAGTCACAGAATTATACTACATTTTTATCATATGTATGGCATTACTATTAAATAAAGACTAACAGACTTGCTATGTAATAGAATACTATAATTACACAGATTCTTATTAAAATTGTACAAGACAGTTATTCACATGCCTTAAAATATGGTACCATTAAATATTCAAATATACTGCACAGTTCTTCTGATCAACCAGAACTTGGAGAAATCCTTGATGAATTTGCTAAATATATATGACACAGAACTAGAAGTGACAAGTGAGCTCAAAGATGATATATTTTCAAACTAAAATGTAGTTTTACACTAATTTTATTTATTACAAATGGTGAAGTGAAGCAAGATGTTATAGCAGAAGCAGTAGTCATATTCTTCCTAGTCATGTAAGGTAATGTTAAAAACAGTAGCCAATGAGTAAGCATTTGAGTAAGCATTAATTAACAGTGCATTTACCTCCATTAATATTTCTAGAGCCAGGTCACTTTTGTCTCATGTCTAGAATAATAAAATCTAATTATAAGATAGTCTCCAGCACAATAGATTCTGTATGCCACTGTTGTACTTATCTTTCATGAGGACATCACGGATACTTTCAATGACTGACTGAAGTCTGATAAATTCCATTCTATACACCCGGATATCCAGTCTTCAACTCCCTGACCCCATAGTCCCTCTCTCACCCTAACTCTAAATGTTCCTCAAAAAAGAATAGTTCTTCCCCCTCTAGTTACAGAATATTCACTTGTCTTTGTATTTGCAGAACACTTTCTGTCTGCGTATGGGCTTCCCTGATAGCTCAGCTGGTAAAGAATCTGCCTGCAATGCAGGAGATCCTGGTTTGACTCCTGGGTTGGGAAGATCCCCTGGAGCAGGGAAGGGCTATCCACTCCATTATTGTGGCCTGGAGAATTCCATGGACTGGGTAGTTCATGGGGTGGCAAAGAGTCAGACACGACTCTGCGCCTTTCACTTTCACTTTCTGTCTGCTTGGTCAGTTACACTGAAGTATTCCTTTTGTGCTGAAAGTTTTTGCACACGTCTATTACTGCAGATACTATTCATCTCTTAAGGTCCAGCTCAAACAGTGTATGCGTGAAGTTTTCTTAACCCGTCTAGAAGTGACTTTCCACTCATTTTCTGCCCTAATAAAGATATTTATTAGACTATGCTTTAAAATATAGATATTACCATGCATATATGTCTCCTAATATAATTAAGAACTGTGAGGACAAAACCTTACAGATTGTACCATATGTCAACTGAATGCTTCTGAAAGTCAGGCAAAGAAAAAACAAAAAATAGGCAATTAAATATTCAGTTAAACATCCTTTAAAGTGTTTATAGCAGTCTGTGGCTATAGGGAACATTTAATACATTTCAACTTTTTATAATATTATTATGCTAAAACCTGTTGAGACACATTTTGAAAAACAGACATATCTATGATTCTGTTTCCTTACAAGCTTTTCATTCAAAGCTTTGCCTGTAAGAGGAAATAATAGCTTGTTGATGTTTATGAACTTTGGCTTTAAGCTAAGTCATTGCCTAGAAATGAGGTGAAATTGCACATAAGATGGACCCTATACTTTTCATTTCTCACAAAACAATGATTATGTCATCACTGTGGTCTCACACAAGTTTATCACCAGTATGTTTTTGGGAGAAAAGAATTTCAAAATTGCGATACCCTTTCATGTGTGGTCAAGACTTGATTCTTGTTTCTGGGTAATTCTTAAAACAGTGCTACCCTACTTTTTTTTTTTAATTGATATATAGTTGATTTACAATATTGGTTACTTTCAGCTATACAGCAAAATGACTCAGTTATACTTAAACAAGCACTATCTTTTATATTCTTTTCCATCATGATTTATCTCAGGATATTGAAAATAGTGAACTTCCTCAATAGCTCAGCAGTAAAGAATCTGCCTGCAATGTAAGAGATGTGAGTTAGATTCCTGGGTTGAGAAGATCCGCTGGAGAAGGAAATGGCAACCCACTCTAATATTCTTGCCTGAAAAAATCCCCTGGACAGAGGAGCCACGTGGGTTACAGACCAAAGGGCCGCAGAGTCAGGAATGACTGGGTGACTGGGCACACACATACGCTGAACACAGTTCCCTATGCTATATTGTAGGACCTTATTGATTATCCATCTTACATATAACAGTTTGCATCTGCTCATTCCAAACTGCCAGTCCATGCCTTGCCCATCCCCCTCATCCTTTGTCAACCACAAGTCTGTTCTTTATATTTGTGAGTCTAAAACAATGCTGCACTTCCTACTTGCTTTTGTACATCAAGAATAAGCAAGGCTGGGCTCTAGAAAGAGAAATTGAATCAAATTTTCTGCACAGGCAAAGACTTTGAGTCCATGGACATTATGCAAAAGAAATGTCTTGGGTTAATTCTCTGGAGACCACTTTTATTGTTACTATTGAATTTTCCTGACAGCACTAAAGTTTTGGTACCATTATTTTTTCTAAATTATATTAAGTCTTTGCAAACATGGAAGTAAATATTGTGTTCAGTCATTCAGTTGTGTCCGACTCTGTGACCCCATGGACTCTAGCCTGCAAGACTCCTTTGTCCATGGGATTATCCTGGCAAGAATATGGAAATGGGTTGCCATTTCCTTCTCCAAGAAGAAGATATTGGATATGTTATAATTCAGTGTCTTATAGTAAATAGTAAATATTTCTAACTCTTAGGAAAATACCTCTGAATTATGTTACAAACGTTAAATGAAAAATTCATTGAAATATAAATATTGATTTCTGTAAGTCAAAAGGAAGCAAACTGGATGATATTTACAAGTGTCTCCTCATTCCAATTTAAATCTGGCTTTTGAATGTGATCCTATTCTGAGTGGCTGTTATACAATGTGGTTCTTGGATATAAGTATTCCTGGGGTTATTGTAGATATTGACTGTAATTTATTAAGTTTCACATGCCAGCCTTGCATCACAAATACTAAGTTATTCTCTCAGTCCAATTTAAATCTGGCTTTTGAATGTGATCCTATTCTGAGTGGCTGTTATACAATGTGGTTCTTGGATATAAGTATTCCTGGGGTTATTGTAGATATTGACTGTAATTTATTAAGTTTCACATGCCAGCCTTGCATCACAAATACTAAGTTAGAAGACTTTATTACATTCAAAAGTGTGTAACTTATGACTGTATTTATCTTAGAATGGTTTCCTTGGAGAAACTTTATTAAAGATTACTCTGGAGAGAAAGCAGGAAAGAGGTCTATGGAAGCAGCAATTGGTACAGAAATAGGGAACCCCCTGTGTCCTAACCACCGGGTTCTCTGGGTAACAATTCCAGGAGGTGACTGAAAGCCATTTCCTGAAGATGCTCTCATATGAACATCTTTATAGTCAGGACTGTGCAGAGAGAGTTGCACCAGCTGTAGAAATTTCATACCATCTGACGGAACATAGCCTTATCCCTCAGAGTGTAAATAAACTAGCTCAAGATTACTAGCAAATCTGGACCATCCAGATGGCCCAGGCAGACACTTAATTGATAAGACAAGGAAACAAATATTATTTAGTATATTTTCATTTTATTTCATGCCATAATTTTAGGTATTGAAGGGGCTGGAGTTATAGGAAGTGAAATAATGAAATACTTTTATTTTTTCCTTCACTCCATTGTCTTTGAAACATACAGTTGTAGATGTCCATTTTCTGTCTCTGGACAATGTTAATGGCAGATCCTGTAACATTTGTGGTTATTTTAGATATTAAAAGTCTCATTTTCAAGTAACAAAAGTTCACTTCAGTCGCTCAGCCAGGTCTGACTCTTTGAGACCCCATGGACTGCAGCACACCAGGCCTCCCTGCCCATCACCAACTCTCGGAGCTTGCTAAAACTCATGTCCATTGAGTCAGTGATGCCATCCAAAAATCTCCTCCTCTGTTGTCCCCTTCTCCTCCTGCTTTCAATCTTTCCTCAGGAACAAGGTCTTTTCCAGTGAGTCAGTTCTTTGTATCAGGTGGACAAAGTATTGGAGCTTCAGCTTCAGCATCAGTCCTTCCAATGAATATTCAAGGACTAATTTCCTTTAGGATGGACTGGTTGGATCTCCTTGCTGTCCAAGTGACTCTCAACAGTCTTCTCCAACACCACAGTTCAAAAGCATCAATTCTTGGCCATTCAGCTGGTCCAAATCTCATATGCTTACATGACTACTGGAAAACCATAGCTTTAGCTAGACGGACCTATGTTGGCAAATAAATGTCTCTGCTTTTTAATATGATTTTTAGGTTGGTCATTATTTTTCTTCCAAGAATCAAGCATCCTTTAATTTTAGGGCTTCAGTCACCATCTACAGTGATGTTGGAGCCCAAGAAAATGAAGTCTCACTGTTTCCATTGTTTCCCCATCTATTTGCCATGAAGTGATGGAACCGAATGCCATGATCTTAGTTGTCTGAATGTTGAATTTTAAGCCAACTTTTCACTCTCTTTCACTTTCATGAAGAGGCTTTTTAGTTCTTCTTTGCTTTCTGCCATAAGGGTGGTATCATCTGCATATCTGAGGTTATTGATATTTCTCCTGGCAATCTTGATTCCAGCTTGTACTTCATCCAGCCTGGCATTTCACATGTGGCTCAGAGGTTAAAGCGTCTGCCTCCAATGTGGGAGACCTGGGTTCGATCCCTGGGTCGGGAAGATCCTCTGGAGAAGGAAATGGCAATCCACTCCAGTATTCTTGCCTGGAAAATGCCATGGACGGAGAAGCCTAGTAGGTTACAGTCCATGGGGTCGCAAAGAGTCGGACACGACTGAACAACTTCACCTCACCTCACTCTGCATATAAGTTCAATAAGCAGGGTAACAATATACAGCCTTGATGTACTCCTGTCCCAATTTGGAACCAGTCCATTGTTCCATGTCTGGTTCTAACTGGTTCTCTTTGACCTGCATACAGATTTCTCAGGAAGCAGGTAAGGTGGTCTAGTATTTCCATCTCTTGAAGAATTTTCCACAGTTTGTTGTGATCCACACAGTTAAAGGTTTTGACATAGTCAAGAAAGCAGAAGTAAATATTTTTCTGGAACTCTCTTGCTTTTTCTATGGTCCAACAGATGTTCGCAATTTGATCTCTGGTTCCTCTGCCTTCTCTAGACCCAGTTTGAATGTCTGGAAGTTCTCAGTTCATGCACTCTTGAAGCCTGGCTTGGAGAATTTGAGCATTACTTTACAGCATGTGAGATGTGTGCAATTGTGCGGTAGTTTGAACATTCTTTGTCATTGCCTTTCTTTGGGATTGGAATGAAAACTGACCTTTTCCAGTCTGGTGGCCACTGCTGAACTTTCCAAATATGTTGGCATATTGAGGGCAGCACTTTCACAGCATCATCTTTTAGCATTTGAAATAGTTCAACTGGAATTTCATCACCTCCACTAGCTTTGTTCATAGTGATGCTTCCAAAGGCTGCACTCTTGAAGCCTGGCTTGGAGAATTTGAGCATTACTTTACAGCATGTGAGATGTGTGCAATTGTGCGGTAGTTTGAACATTCTTTGTCATTGCCTTTCTTTGGGATTGGAATGAAAACTGACCTTTTCCAGTCTGGTGGCCACTGCTGAACTTTCCAAATATGTTGGCATATTGAGGGCAGCACTTTCACAGCATCATCTTTTAGCATTTGAAATAGCTCAACTGGAATTTCATCACCTCCACTAGCTTTGTTCATAGTGATGCTTCCAAAGGCCCACTTGATTTTGCTTTCTAGGATGTCTGGCTCTAAGTGAGAGATTAGACCATAGTGGTTATCTGGGTCATTAAGATCTTTTTTTCATATAGTTCTCTGTGTATTCTTGCCACCCCTTAATATCTTTTGCTTCTGTTAGGTCCGTACAGTTTCTGTTCTTTATTGTGCCCCTCTTTGCATGAAATGTTCCCTTGGTATCTCTAATTTCCTTGAAGAGATCTCTAGTCTTTCCCATTCTGTTGTTTTCCTCTATTTCTTTGCATTGATCACTGAGGAAGGCTTTCTTATCTCTCCTTGCTATTTTTTGGAACTCTGCATTCAGAAGGGTATATCTTTCCTTTTCTCCTTTGCCCTTTGCTTCTCTTCTCAGCTATTTGTATGGCCTCCTCAGACAACCATTTTGCCTTTATGCTTTTCTTTTTCTTCAGGATGGTCTTGATCACTGCCTCCTATACGATATCATGAACATCCATCCTTAGTTCTTCAGGCATTCTGTCTGTCAGATATAATCCCTTGAACCTATTTGTCACTTCCATTGTATAATCATAAGGGATTTGATTTAGGTCATACCTGAATGGTCTAATGGTTTCCCCTTTTATCTCTCCTTGCTATTTTTTGGAACTCTGCATTCAGAAGGGTATATCTTTCCTTTTCTCCTTTGCCCTTTGCTTCTCTTCTCAGCTATTTGTATGGCCTCCTCAGACAACCATTTTGCCTTTATGCTTTTCTTTTTCTTCAGGATGGTCTTGATCACTGCCTCCTATATGATATCATGAACATCCATCCTTAGTTCTTCAGGCATTCTGTCTGTCAGATATAATCCCTTGAACCTATTTGTCCTTACATCGTATAATCATAAGGGATTTGATTTATGTCATACCTGAATGGTCTAATGGTTTCCCCTACTTTCTTCAATTTAAGTCTAAAGTTTGCAAGAAAGAGTTCACGATCTGAGCCACAGTCAGCTCCTAGTCTTGTTTTTGCTGTTTAGAGCTTCTCTATCTTCGGCTGCAAAGAATAAAATCAATCTGATTTCCATGTTGATCATCTGGTGACGTCCATGTGTAGAGTCATCTTTTGTGATGTTCATTGGCCAGCCAGCTCCTCCAGGACACAGTCATGCCACCAGCCCCACCACGCCACACTCTCTGCCAACAAAAATTTCAGTATTATTTAAAATGAAATGTAAATCTTTCATTAAATTCATTGTTTCCCCTTTATGGCATCTTGAACCCCACTGAGGTCCCAAAACTTGCAGTTAGAAGGATTGTGCAGTCATTTGCTTCTGTCTTCTTTGCCTAACTGTTTTATTCAGTAATAGTTGTCCTTTCATACTTCTTCTATTTCAGATTCAGAGGGGAAATTTTCTTTGAGATCATGGCAAGGTCATAAATGACTAGTGTATTTATAATCTGGCATTGGTGCTCTAGCATTGAAAGACACCCAAATGAATCCTTTATGTCAGAAGGAGCTGTTTTGTGGGTTTTTCTTAACGACCCTGTGGGTAACTCCCACTGGAACACTTCCTGAGGTCAAAATACCACCAGCTGAGCATTTTACACCCCTTTACCTCCTGTTCCTAGTGCTACACCCTTGAGAGACTCCTTCTGATGAAGTCCGCTCACTCAGCTTCTCAGTGTTACCTTCAAGATGATAATAATTTGCTTGTCATTGTCCTCATGACCCGAGGTACCTGTGCTTGACCCTTTTAATAGTGTTTCTTGACTTCTGTCAGTTCTTTTCCTACTTTTCCTCAGCTTTACTTTATAAAAACATCTAAACCAGAGTCATATATTCTTATTATGTCATATATAAGAATATACATATACATATCCCATGTATCCTATAGCTCAAACTCTAGGTCTCTAGATCAAGTTCCCTGGGTGATTGGTTTGAGAAGATTGGAGGCATGGCAGAGAATTATTGAGCCTTCTAGCAGTTCTTTCAAATAGATACTCACTACCCATCTGTCTCTACTGGTATATACAATTAGGCACATGATGAGCCAAAGGTGGAAGACCTGGCCTTGAGCCAAACCCTTAGAAGTCCTGCAAAGATGGTGAAGCATTTCTCTTAGTTATTTAAGGCTATACATCACTTACTATTCCTAGTGTTGGTTCTCAGTTAAAACTGAGATAGTAGGGATGCCTCTTTTTGATATCCTGTCACTTATATACTTCAATGGTATGTTTAAAGTGTTAGTCACTCAGCTGTGTTCAACTCTTTGCCACCCGATAGAGGAATTCCCCAGAGAAGAACACTGGCGTGGATTGCTTTCCCTTATCTTCCTGACCTGGGGATCGAACCCTAGTCTCCTGCATCAGAGGCAGTTTCTTTACTACATTAGCCACCAGAGAAGCCCTCTCAGGGCAGGTGTGGCTTTTGTCAGTTTGCTTGTTTGTTCATTGTTTCTGGTTTGATATCATGGTACCCTTTACAAAAGCATTTAAACATTGAACCAAGTTCACTTCTTGCTCCCCAGGGGAAAAAATTAAGTACTTATTTGAGCTCCAGATTGCACTGCATATATTTAGCTTGATAGTTTTAAGGAAACATATAATAATATTAAAAGTTAATTAGAAAACCTTTTAAAAATTAGTTTTTATCATCCCCAAGTCATTTTAACTTACATTATGCTATAACTTTAGTTACTTCTATTCATAAACATTTATGGTTAGAATGTAGCTATTCTACTTCAAAAGGCAAAAATGAAGCAATCAGGATGTATGATACTGTCATATACATCATATATGCTGCACTCAAGCTTTATATAGGTGCAAACACACAGCACCACCAGCATATATTTGATAGCAAATGGAAACATTGGGGAAAACAAAACAGTTCAATAGCTTCAACAAAGACAAATATGCTTTAAATGTGTATAACTTGTTACCAGAGTTTCTAAAGAAAAGTTTAAATCATTATTTTTTAAATGGAAAAGATAAGAAAAACTCAAAGTCTGTATTTCAAAACTTACACTATTTAGGCTATCACAAATTTCTGGATTTTTAATTTTCATTTTATTTATTCAGTGGAGATCTGTTGAGTTTTTATGTGCAAGACCCTATGGGGCTTTCAAGGTGATAATTGTCAAATAAAGAAAATATGATATGCAGCATCTGATAAGACAGTGATGACAATGTTAAATCAGGAAGCAGTAAATACATGATAAACACGGCATCTCCACAGTACTTGACTTTTACTAACAGTTTTTACCATATGGCTTGAGTGGCAACTTAGTGGAATTTATGATAAGAGTTGTGTGATTTTTTTTTTTTTTTTGGCCTAGGACAAGTTACATATTTTATTTTCTCTTAACAATGATATAGATTTAATTATAGTTCCTGATGCATAGAGTTGTGAGAATTTTATGATATCTGCACTTCAGATGGTGCTAGTCATATAATAAACCCTCTAATAGTAGTAATTTAATATAAAAATGCTTCTAGAAAATTGCATTATTGCTTTCACTTCACATTGAAAATGCTGCCCAAACATAAACGTTGGCAGGGTTACTCTAGGAAGTGTCTCTACCTGTCGCTCTGGATTGCTGAGGAAGGTTCACTGACCTCATTACCTGACTGTCCATTTCCTCCTTCATCATTTAACATTTGGCCTTCTAGGTGTTTTATCCTCATTCCAAAAGCACACAGAGGAGAATATTCAAGAAATGACACCCTTTTGCTAGGACCCACATGACTCAACTCAAAGTCAGGTCCCTGTTGGCAGCCCAGCAGATCTTTTATTGCAGTAAAAGGAGAAAAAGAGAGAGTGAGGTTATTTGGGGTAGAGGGAAGTGATTAGAATTTAAGCTGGATGCAAAGGCTGGTGGAGAAGGCAATGGCACCCCACTCCAGTACTCTTGCCTGGAAAATCCCATGGATGGAGGAGCCTGGAAGGCTGCATTTGCCTGGAGAATCCCAGGGACGGGGGAGCCTGGTGGGCTGCCGTCTATGGGGTCACACAGAGTCGGACACAACTGAAGTGACTTAGCAGTAGCAGCAGCAAAGGCTGGTGTGTTAGGTAGGACTGCATTTATCTTCAGAGACAGAATATTCGACTAAATGTAGAGGGTTTATTTTTCTCATATAAAATAACGTTCAGAGCCTGGTTCAGAGGTTCCAGATGATAAGGTCAAAGTTCTCTACTCATTTCTTCATTTTGCCAGATGGGTGTTGAAACTCCCCCCATTACAATGTTATTTAGAAAGCAAGGAAGAAAAAGGAAAAGAAAGGTCAGCCTTGGACTAGTAGATCGAAATTTCCTTCAAATTCCAGTAAACATCCACTTTTATCTTGGTATTCAGAATTGTGTCATATGAACATCACTTGTCATAAAACATTCTAGAAAGATGAAGGTTTAGCTTCCGGGATAGAGTGAATCACAGAGTAAATTAATTAAAATGTATATGGAATGAACATTGATTACCAGTCGCGGAGGTGGGCATACTTGAATGACCAGAGTTGGTAGCAGGAAATTACAGGCAAACAAAGACAGAGGGTTGTGGAGAATAGTGAATAACACGGTGGGGATCAGAAAGTAGAGATCCTTGAAAATCAGCCACAGGAGTTAGGAAACATTATTTAAAAACATGGGAAAAAGATTCAAGAGAACGGTATAAATACATAAAGCCAGGATCCTACCATGCAGTTGAGGGTGGCAGGATCACAGTTAAGGAACATAAAATAAAAAGCCCCTGATTTAAAAGTGTCAGTTGTGACTTTTGAGGAAAAAAAATTTTTTTGGTAGACTCTCTGGAAAATAACAATATTTTTTGCTTCAGTTAATTGGTGGAAGAGACTAGAAGCTAAGAAGACGCACAGATATTTTCAGAAGTCTTATTGTCAAGGAAGAAAGGAATCAAGTTAAAAAAGCCTTAAAGTTTGTGTTGTTTTGTGTTGTTGTTTGTATGTTGATGAGGAAACTTTAGCACGTGTGAAAAATGCTGGTAGAAAGAGATCGAAAAGGAAAGGAGAGAGGATACAGTTTATTTTTTTCACAGATGATATACTTATTTTTGACTATTCAAAGTTCACTGATGTAAGTAATGATACACAGACTGATAAACTTCTTATAAGTATTTAAGATACTTTAAAAAGAGAGGATAACATGCATTGGATACAGATATTTTACAATTGCAAAATTTATAAGAGTACCTCAAAATATTGTGACTATGTAATTATTAATACATAGAAATGCTGAAAATGGGTCCTAACATATATTATAAGCTGTGCATTGTTATAATTAATAATAACAGTAGTAATACTCTTTTATAGGCACTGTCTTGTACAGAAAGTGCAGTGTATATAATTTAATAAATGGATCTGAAGTAATTCACTTACTAAATCAGAGTCCTATCTCAGATGTATCTGAGCCCAAATTCCACAGAATTTCAGCAGGAAGAACAAATTTGAGGAAGACCTTAGGGTTGTGTCAGCAGATGGGGTTATGATCACAGATCTGCCTTAAGGGACAGAGTCGCGGTGTGGAGTGGAGGTTGTCATAGGCAATGGGCAATCCTGAGGCGAATGCTAGGCTCTCAAAATAAAGCTTCAGTTATCAAAGTGGACTCAGGTGGGAACTAATCTCAGCAGTCAAATGGTACCCAACAAGAGCTCGGGTTTGCATCAGTACCAGTCTTGTGGTATTTGCTAATTTAGTGTGATGCTTCCTTAATTCCTAAAACCATGATAATTAGTTTGGCAGTACACTTCTCAGCATCAATGGAACCTGAGTTTAGTTGGACAGTATCTTTAAGGCATTTAGGTATAATGGCTATGAATCTAGAACTGGGTGCTGAGTCATCTTTTTCAGAATGAAAAGTTTGTGACTCTTGTTCAGGATAAAAACTACCAGGAGTGACTTATCCTTTAAACAAATTTTGTTAATGATGAGTCAAGTGTTGTTATACAGTAGGTTTGCATCAGTACCAGTCTTGTGGTATTTGCTAATTTAGTGTGATGCTTCCTCAATTCCTAAAACCATGATAATTAGTTTGGCAGTACACTTCTCAGCATCAGTGGAACCTGAGTTTAGTTGGACAGTATCTTTAAGGCATTGAGGTATAATGGCTATGAATCTAGAACTGGGTGCTGAGTCATCTTTTTCAGAATGAAAAGTTTGTGACTCATGTTCAGGATAAAAACTACCAGGAGTGACTTATCCTTTAAACAAATTTTGTTAATGATGAGTCAAGTGTTGTTATACAGATTTAACAAATATTTTATTTATGGACAAATAATATTGCCAAGTTATTAAATAACAATATCATAAAGGTCAGATGAAGGGTGTTTATAATTAAAGTACACTGTTTTCCAGTGTTTCTCTGAAGTTTTCTAAAACTAAATATATGCTATAAAATTTCAGGAGTATCCAACAATGAAACAAATACTGAGCTTATACTTTCAAATTCAACAGGAGAACTGTGATTAAACCTAATAATTATAAATTGACTATGAAATGTTTTGATAAAGATAAATGGAATAGATTAAAAAAAAAGTTTGGTTATATACTTTTCATGCATGTATGCTAAGTGGTTTCAATCATGTCCGATTCTTTGTGACCCTGTGAACTATAGCCACCAGGTTACTCTGTCCATGGGATTCTCCAGGCAAGAATATTAGAATTGGTTGCCATGCACTCCTCTAGGGGATCCTCCTGACCCAGGGATCGAACCCATGTCTCTTGTGTCTCCTTCATTGGCAGGTGGGTTCTTTACCACTAGTACCACCTAGGAAGCCCAAAATACTTTTCATAAGTGTAACTACAATTTAAGGAAATAAAACTTAGTGATACATACTTTTGTAGTTACTATTAAGCTTTACTGAAAAGGTTTTAAGACAATCATATATATAGATATTGATATATAACTATTGAATATATATCAGTATACATGATTGAAATATATAGCTGTTGAAAAGGAAGAAAACTAAATGTCAATATTTACAAATAATAAGATCATTTATGTAAAAACCATAATTGACACTCCAGACAGATTATAGAAAAAATAAGTATCTAGGAGGTAGCTGCTTATGAGATCAAGAAAAACAGATTTTTTTCTTAAACAGGCACAAACAACAACTATCATAACCAGGGTAAACTTTGCTATTTACTTATTTGTACCAGACTCTTCTCATCACTTTACATGATTGGAGTCATTCAAGCCTCACAACAGCATTAAGAGACAAATGCCCCAACACCTCATTTTAGAGTCTGACCCATTTTATATGGAAAAATTGGTGTATAACTGAATTGGCATTTGCAATTCAGTAAAGAATAGATGGTGTAAGGGCAACTGGTAAGCAATATGGAAAAAGCATGAAATTGGATTTCTCCCTTAAAACCATACTCAGAAGTATTTGCAAGTTAACTCTCTCCTCTACTTTGAGTGTTTGCTCAGATGTCATCCATCTTGGCGATGATGCCTTCCTCCTCCTAACTTTTTAGAAATTTGCAATGTGTCCCTCTGCCCTGTGTGCCTGATTTCCCTTAGCTCATTCTAAAGATTTTCCTCCATATAACCTGTCACCTTCTTATATA
>SJXQ01002449.1:200576-214431 GCA_006408695.1 Aepyceros melampus | reverse complement strand
AATACATAGGCTCGGCAAAAGCTGCTCATTTAGCTCCAATCCACTCATGTGTCCTGGTAGGCAGGGTTGGTGTGCTTTAAGAAAAGCTGTACTATCTCTAACCCTATTTGAAACCAAAGTATTTTTACAACTAACTGTGTTATATTGTCTAAAAATCCAATGCATATGTGCGTGCTAAGTTGCTTCAGTCATGTACAACTCTGTGACCCTGTGAACTGTAGCCCACCAGGCTCCTCTATCCATGGGATTCTCTAGGCAAGAATACTGGAGTGGGTTGCCATGCCCTCCTCCAGGGGACCTTCCCAACACAGGGATCATACTCACGTCTCTTTTGTCTCCTGCAGGTGGGTTCCTTACTATTAGTGCCGCCTGGGAAGCCCCTTATCTATCCTTACATCAATAATAATATTTGATTATAACAATGTAAGATGAGTCTTGAAATCAAGTAGTATAAGTTCTTTATTTTTAATATTGTTTGGGCTTCCCTGGTGGCTCAGATGGTAAAATTCCCATAGTTCCCAGTAATTCCCTCTTCCTTCTTTGGAGTAGAAATTAACTAAAATTTTTAAGCCAGTTACTAAACAAAGGGTTAGAAAATAGACAAAAGACAGATATTAATTATGATGAGGGGGTCAGATGGAATCCAGACCATGTGTGGTGTACCTTGGGGCAAATAATACAGTGAGCATTGGGAAAACACTGGGCAGAGAGCAGTAGGAAGCTCTAGAATATGAGAGGCGCACAATTGTTGGATTATCTATAGAAGGAGATTAAAGACAAATCTGTCACACATCATCATGATACTTCCTGGGCTATTACCCTCTCTCCATTTTTGAAGTTTATAAGTCTCAAATTTGGTGTATTAGTTGAATAAGACACTTGCAGATAACAGAGAAACTACATTGCTAATGTGATTTCATTTTATCTGAAACTTCCTAATATATTACTAATTTCTGAATTGAGCACAAAAGTCTGTGCAGTGTCCTCAGAACAATGGGACAGTGGCTCAAAGAGATCTGAGATCATTTTTTACCACTGAACCTTAGTTTTCTCATTTCTCAAATGCAAATAACTTAATCTAGTTTGAAGTGATTTCTGCATTAAAAGACACAGTTTTGAAATGTGACTTGTTCAGGGACTGGCACATAATGGGCACTAGATAATTCCCTGAAATATGAAATATATTGCCTTTTAAAAAATTTTATCTGAAACTTCCTAATATATTACTAATTTCTGAATTGAGCACAAAAGTCTGTGCAGTGTCCTCAGAACAATGGGACAGTGGCTCAAAGAGATCTGAGTCATTTTTTACCACTGAACCTTAGTTTTCTCATTTCTCAAATGCAAATAACTTAATCTAGTTTGAAGTGATTTCTGCATTAAAAGACACAGTTTTGAAATGTGACTTGTTCAGGGACTGGCACATAATGGGCACTAGATAATTCCCTGAAATATGAAATATATTGCCTTTTAAAAAAATTAAAAGTTTTACTCTAAGTCAAAAAGATACACCCCTATGTCCATAGCAGCCCTATTCACAATAGCCAAGATATGGAAACAACCTAAATGTCCACCAAAGATGTGGTGTGCATGCATGTTCAATGGCATATTTGCTCAGCCGTGAAAAGAAAAAAATAACACCATTTTCAGCAACATGGATGGACCTAGGGATTATCATGCTAAGTAAAATCAGTCAGAAAGAGAATGACAAATATATGTGGAATCTAAAATATGACACAAATGAACCTGTCTATGAAAGTGAAACAGACTCACAGACAGAGAACAGACTTCTGGTTGCCCAGTGGGAGGCAGGGTAGGAGATGGATGGGTTGGAGTTTGGGATTAGCAGATGCAAACTGTTAGGTATAAGATGGATAAACAACATATAGCACAGGGAACTATAGTCAATATTCTGTGATAAACCATAATGGAAAAGAAGATGAAAAAGAATATATGTATGTATGTATAACTGAATCACTTTGCTGTACAGCAGAAATTAAAACATTGTAAATCAACTATACTTCAATAAAATTAATTTTTTTAATTGAAGTTTTAATTTTGACTAGGAGGCTTGGCTTTCTATGAATTAAATTATTTCTATTTCTTTTTAACTTGTTTATTTTATAGTAGTTCTCAAGCTTGCTAAATATCAGTCACATTTTGAGTTCTGAAAAATTATAGCTATCTATGGCCATTCTTCATGTGTACTTTTATTGATTTATTTTTAAATTCCTGTGCTTTTAAAAGGTTCCCTGATGGTTCTAATTATGTTCTTGTGAATAAATCTAGGTTGCTTGAATATTTTTATCTGTACTGCCTCTTGTGGTTTTTGAATCCCCAAATAGCCAAGATGAAATGAGAGTGAATCTAACAATTCAAGATAAGTTCACTACCATCTCTATCTCCTGTTAGATGTGTATGTAACATGCCTTTGTATCCCCTGGTTCATCTGCTGGTGCTCTTCTAACTTCAGACTCCTCAGGTGATGATGAACTCACAGCATCATTCTTCTCTCTTTTTGCTGATGATGTTGAGCTCTGAGAGATGTCCATATTCAGATGTGATTGGCTTTCTGCAGAAAATGTCGATATCTTGAATTTAATAGAAAGATTTCATATATGCTTGCTCATGCAAATTCTTTCTTTAACTGACTGATCAACTGAACAGCCAGAGGATACTCTTCCCTAGGAGATTCAAGGGAAGATCTTTTTCGTTTTTAGAAAGCTGAGGTTGAGCTTCAATTAGTTGAAGCTGAGATTCCTGTGCTCAAAATGTTGCTTCTTCCTTCATTTTTTTAATTTTAATTTTTTTTTAACCATTTGACCTCTTTATTGTTAAGGTAGCTAAAATATCATAAACAGGTAGAGTCAATTATAAAAAAGCCAGCATTAGTCTTCAGTATAGAAACTACAAAAATATTAAGTTGTTTTGTGTATGGAACAACTCTGACTTAATGAAGCCAGTTGAAACTAGAATTATGCATAGGGGACACGTGTATACCAGTGGCTGATTCATGTTGATGTATGGCAAAACCAATACAATATTGTAAAGTAAAAAAAAAATAAAAGATTTTAAATGAACCTTTTGGAAACTTAAGATGTTCTTATTTTCCTTTGCCCTACTTGGACAAGATTATACTGAATTCATTATTTTTAAATTTGTTTTATTATTGTTTATATTATAAATACATAAATAATTTTATTATAATCATTTTAAAAGCACAAGTAAATTTTAAACCGTTTTATTGTAGAATGTTTAAAACATACACAAAAGTAAAGAGAATAATATGATAAAATCCAATGAAACTTGCTTCACCATTTTTCAATATTTTGCCTTTTCATTTACCCCTCCTTTTTTAGGCATGTTTTAAATTTCAGATAATGTGTCATTTCACCCTTGAATACCTCAGCATTTATAGTTATTGCCATTTTTCCATTGGATACCTCAGTATTCTATTTCTGTTACAGTTATTGGTTGCTGTGTAACAAGCTGTCCCAATACTGAATGACTTCGCCTGGCTTTGGCACTGTGGCTTTCCTCTGCTCTATGTCATGTCATTTGGACTTTGTGTTGTTTTCAGTCTCTCAGTCATGTCCGACTCTTTGTGACCTCATGGACTACAGCACACCAGGCTTCCTTGCCCTTCACCCTTTCCCAGAGTTTGCTCAAATTCATGTCCATTGAGTGGGTGATGCCATTCAACCATTTCATCCTCTGTCATCCCTTTCTCCTCCTGCCTTCAATCTTCGGGCTCACTTCTGCCTTTTCAGCTGGGTGTCAGCTAAATTTGAGCTTTGGGATCCAAATGACATCACTTACATGTCTGGCATTTGGCAGTGGCTCAGACGGTAAAGCGTCTGCCTACAATGCAGGAGACCCGGGTTCAGTCACTGGGTCGGGAAGATCTCCTGGAGAAGGCAATGGCACCCCACTCCAGTACTCTTGCCTGGAAAATCTCATGGACAGAGGAGCCTGGTAGACAACAGTCCATGGGGTCGCAAAGAGTTGGACACAACTGAGCGACTTCACTTTTACTTTTGTTCACATGGCTTCTAACCTTCTGGTGAGCTAAACCTGGCCTTTTCATTGCAAAGTTGTCTCAGGAGTCCAAAAGAGAGATAAAAAGTCTCTTAAGCTCTAGTGTTGGAAATCATACACTACCACTTCCTGCCAGGTTCTGTTGATCACAGCATTTTCCAGGGCCAGCCCACAGTCAAGGGGAGGGAAATGGATTCCATCTCTAGATGGGAACCAGGCAGAGTCACATTGCACAGAGGCGTGTGGGGAATGAGAACAGTTGTTGCTGCTGTTTTGAGAATTGAGTTTATTCTTTAGAGCAGTTTTAAGTTCACAGCAGTGTTGAGCAAAGGTATAGAGTTCTCATGTACCCGCTGCCCCCACACATGCATAGCTTCCCCTGTTATCAACATGTGCATGTACAAAGTGGAACATGTGTTGAAACCAATGAACCTACATTCACCCATCATTGTTATCCGGAGTCCATAGTTTACATTAGGGTTCACCCGGGTGCTGTATATTCTATAGGTTTGGACAAATGTATAATGACATGTACCTGCCATTACGGTATCATACAGAGAAGTTTCACTGGGCTAAAAATCCTCTGTGCTCTCCCAGTTCATTCCCTCCACCCAACCCCTGGCAGCCCCTGGATTTTTATCCATTTAAAATGTCTCCATCATTTTGCCTTTGCTTAAATGTCATATACTTGAAATCCTATCATATGTAGGCTTTGTAGATTGGTGTCTTCACAGAGTAATATGTATTCGGAGTTTCTCCATATCTTTTCATGGCTTGAGAGCTCATTTCTTTTTTAGTGCTGAATAATATACATTGTCTAGATGTGCCACATCTAGATCAAAATTTTGACCAAAATTTACTAACTGAAGGACATCTTGGTTGCCTCTGCATTTTAGCAGTTATGAACAAAGCTGCTCTAAATATCCACATACAGGTTTTTGTGTGGGTGTAAATTTTCAGCTCCTTTGAGTAAATACCAAGGAACACAATTGCTGGCTTACATGAAAAACTGTTTAATTTTGTAAAAACTGTCAAACTGGTTCTAATTTTGTGTTCCCACCATAAAAAAATAAAAGAATTTTTCTTGGTGTACGTGTAACTGATCTTTTTGTTTTTAATATCAGTGTTCTAGTAAAAGAGTTAACAAATTTAATATTTTCTTTTTCAAACTAATTTTTTACAGTAGGTCCTTGTTGGTTATCTATTTTAAATACAAAAATGTGTACATGTCCATCCCAAACTCCCAATCTGTCATTAACCCCCACCCAACCCTTTCCCCCTGGTAACCATAAGTTCATTCTCTAGGTCTGTAAGTCTGTTTCTGTTTTGTAAATAGGTTCATTTGTATCTTTTTTTAAAGATTTCACATATAAATGATGTCATATGGCATTTCTCTGTCTCATTACTTCACTCAATATGATAATCTCCAGGTCCATCCACATTGCTGCAAATGGCATTATTTCATTTAAGCAACATTTTTGATCAGTGAGTTCAGGTGTCATCAGCTTTCTCCAACCATTATAGTTCGCCATCATCTTATCTAATGGCCTTAGTGGCCATTCATGCTATTTCTCTAGATGCATTATTTTATTAAGGACTGCACAATGGTGATATTCAAATTTTAGAATTTATTTTGCATTTATTAGGTAGAAGGTTTATATACAGAAGGACTTGACTCATCAGCTCTTGGGTTACCCTGAAATATAGTTAGCCTCAGAGAGGCAGGACAAACGTTTCTTTTCTTAATTTATCAAGTTTTAGAATGATGCATTTACTACCCTGGCAACTTCTAATTATTATTTTTAGTATCATTATGAACTTATAAATTTGTATACATGTGTCATATTCAAATCTATTGAAGTCATTATCCTCTTTGATGCTCTAATTATCTCATCTTAGTCCACCACAAGCTCTTTCATCTTGATATTAACTCATTGGTTTTTAATAGCTTTCTTGCTTACTGACACAGTAGTATCCTAAGCTAATCTTGTACATTTCCTGTTCCACTCCTGAATTCAGCCATTTCTCCGAGAAATCCTTAGACCTTTTAAAGGAAGATACAATTTAGAGACTACATTTGGAAACTATGGTAAAGTAGATAAATTTTGAATGTTGGCTGTCTGGTGTTTCTTAGGCTTGTGAGTCTGGTGCACCATAAAAATCCTTAAAGTTCATAATCAAGGTGTCTTCATTATCTATTGTTAAGACTCAATTAAAAGGATTGTCCCTGAGGTAGAAATTTACTGACCGCAAGGCCTAAAAGGGATGCCCTTTATTAGCCATTTATTAGTCTGTCTGTGGCTGGAAAGGGTTCAAGCATTCTGGGATGGGTAGACAGATTCAGTGAGAGATTCCTTTGAGGCCATAATTCAGACAATGTAAATATAAATGGCTCTGTCAGTGAGGGCTGAAAATGTCTTTACATTGTAAGAAGGGACCATTTCTAACACTATGTCAAGGTTTGGTTTCTATCAATCGCCGACTTTCCCCTCACCAGTGCCACACTTACTATCCTATTTGCTCACTGGGAATTGGGGAAAAAAAGACATACTCCAGGATTAAATCTGCTGTGCATATACAAATTTTTATTAAACTAGACAAAGTATGGAGGCAAAGAGTTTCAAGTGACAGTTTTTGTGTGGAACTAGCTACACATTTCGATTTCATTACCTTGAATAAAGTTATGCTGTACTTTGCATAAATGTGTTTATTCTCCTATTTGCACTGGAAAATGACCTTTCACTCAGTACTGATGCCAGCTGCAGTGCAGAAAACACTGTATAACTTAGTGGTCCTGTGACAGTATTCAGGCAGGTGCAGTATACTGCCTCAGTCTGTCTACTTTCTCATTTTCAAGAAACGAGAAAGGTCAAAGATTGCTGCATTCTGTGATTTAAAATTCAAATGGGGAGCTTTCTCTTGTTCCATGAACCACATCATTATCTGTGATTGGTATGTCCTTTGCCTACCTGATTTTTTTCCTAGGTTTTTTTTTTTATCACTTGTGCAAATGACTAGAATAAAGAGAAAGTATCTGTGAGAAATTTTCCAAGTATTGGACTTCCTTCATCTATATCAACATCTGTATCTATATATCTATTTCCACAACTAGACAAGTAAGAATTTGGTGTGGTTTTCATTATGTTTTTTTTTCATTGTTTGCTAGTGCTTATCAACCAATGTCCCAGCATACTAATATTGTTTCCTAAACTCCTTGTGGAAACCATTCATAGAAAGTAACTATGTATGGGCTTCTGAATGTTGACCTATATATGTACTTGATGTCCAACCAAACCTGTAATGTGTAAGATACTGGTCTAAAGGAAGACTTACATATAGTACACTCCCCATGCAATCCATCATGAACTTGGATCACTGGCCTCTGCCCCCTGTGATTAACCAGGTTCTTATATTGATGGCGACATTAAACTAGTACTTTTGTAGGAAGAACAGAACATATCTGTTTATTATCCAGCATGGTGTCAGAGGCCCTTACAAATATTTTGGCTCTACATATATTTTAGCTGAAATAAACTGCTGTTAAGTCTTTAAAAACAGCTCCATTGATTCAGCCCTAAACCACATGACAATCCATTGTGTAGCACCAGGGCGCAACAGTCCCCTTGTCTTTGCATTTTATTTATGAATTTTACATGAAATCATTACCATTTCTGTATTCAGTTTTTCTGCAGTGGCGGAAGCAGGGCTCTAAACAGGCTGTTACATCTCAAAGACACATTCATTAGGCCTGAATTATGAGTTCAGCACATCCTGAAAATAGGAACTTGCTCAGAACCTCCTCACAGCTGCCGTTTTGCTTCTCTCCTGCAACTGCCACTGCCCTGTACAAAATGATGACTCTCTTCCACACCCACCAGATGTTTGTGCCCCTGTTTTATGGTGTCAGCCTTGAATACCAAAATCTTAGGTTTTGTCAAACCAAAATAGGCGGCTTTTAAGAAAGATGAAGAAAGAAAACACAAGGTTGTTGACATTAATGTAAAGGTGCTAGAAAATTCTGTCTACTGGTTCAGTCTCTCTTCAGAAGGTATAAAAAGATGAGTATTTTATATTATGAAGAGATTAAGAGATGTGACTAACATTTTTAAGAGATGGTGGCATATACCTATAAAATATCATGTGTTTCTGTACTAATTGGAAAGCAGTAAATATCACCAATAATCTTCTCTAGAACCAATAATTAAAATAATCTCTCATTGTTGTTTAGTTGCTAAGTCATGTCTGCCTCTTTGTGATCCCACTCCAGGCTTCCCTGTCCTTCACCACCTCCCGGAGTTTGCCCAAACTCATGTCCATTGAGTTGGTGATACCATCCAATCATCTCATTCTCTGTTATTCCCTTCTCCTCCTGCCTTCAATCTTTCCCAGCATCAGGGTCTTTTCAGGTGGCCAAAGTTTGGAGCTTCAAAATAATCTCTGAGGTAAATCCCTAATCATATTTGCATAGTATCTTTCCATAATTTTACTTTTAGTCAATCTATATCTTTTAAGTGGGTTTCTTAAAGAAAGCACATAGTTGGTTCTTTCATTTTCTTATCCAGTCTGACAGTCTGTGCCTTTTAATTGGAATATTCAGGTCATTTTAATTTTATGTAATTACATATCCATCTATGTTTAAATCTGCCATCTTGTTCATTTTTATTTGTCTCATCTGTAATTTGTCCTTTTCCCTCAACTTTCCACATTTGCTTTTAGATAAATAGAGTATGATTTGGTTTTCCATTTTATTTCCACTATCTCTTTCTTAGCTGTAACTCCTTGGTTTATTTTCTCAGTGGTTGCTCTAGGGCATACAGTATGCTGTTTTAATTTTCTTGCAACATGCCCTGCTTGCAAGATCTTAGTTCCTTGACCAGGGATTGAATCCAGGCCCTTGATAGTGAAAGTGCGGAGTCCTAACCACTGGACCACCAGGGAGTTTTCCCTCCCCTACTTTTTCTGCATGTTAATTTATCAACTTATCATAGTTTACTTTCATATAACAATATACCATCTCACAAATAATGTAAAACCATTACAGTAGTACACTTTGATTTGCCTTACTGTCCTTTGTTTTCTTCCTTTCATACTTTTTATTCTATGTATATTTAAAACTCTATAATAGTACCTTATTTCACTATTTTTCAAGAATTTTTTTCACCTTAAAAATTGAGAAAAAAATTCTTTTTTATTTACCCATATGTACGTCTTAATTTCTTTGAGTAGCTCCAAGTTTGTATTATGGTTCTCCAGAGATTGTGGAAAATTCTGAAAGAGATGGGAATACCAGACCACTTGACCTGCCTCTTGAGAAACCTGTATGCAGGTCGGGAAGCAACAGTTAGAATTGGACATGGAATAACAGACTGGTTCCAAATAGGAAAAGGAGTACGTCAAGGCTGTATATTGTCACCCTGCTTATTTAACTTCTATGCAGAGTACATCATGAGAAATGCTGGACTGGGATCAAGATTGCCAGGAGAAATATCAATAACCTCAGATATGCAGATGACACCACCCTTATGGAAGAAAGTGAAGAAGAACTAAAGAGCCTCTTGATGAAATTGAAAGAGGAGAGTGAAAAAGTTGGCTTAAAGCTCAACATTCAGAAAACGAAGATCATGGCATCTGGTCCCATCACGTCATGGGAAATAGATGGGGAAACAGTGGAAACAGTGGCTGACTTTTTGGGGGCTCCAAAATCACTGCAGATGGTGATTGCAGCCATGAAATTAAAAGACACTTACTCCTTGGAAGGAAAGTTATGACCAACCTAGAAAGCATATTAAAAAGCAGAGACATTGCTTTGCCAACAAAGGTCCATTTAGTCAAGGCTATGGTTTTTCCAGTGGTCATGTATGGATGTGAGAGTTGGACTCCAAAGAAAACTGAGTGCTGAAGAATTGATAATTTTGAACTGTGGTGTTGCAGAAGACTCTTGAGAGTCCCTTGGACTGCAAGGAGATCCAACCAGTCCATCCTAAAGGAGATCAGTCCTGAGTGTTCATTGGAAGGACTGATGTTGAAGCTGAAACTCCAATACTTTGGCTACCTGATGCAAAGAGCTGACTCATTTGAAAAGACCTTGATGCTGGGAAAGATTGAGGGTGGGAGGAGAAGGGGACCACAGAGGATGAGATGGTTGGATGGCATCACCAACTCAACGGACATGAATTTGGGTGAACTCTGGGAGTTGGTGATGGACAGGGAGGCCTGGCATGCTGCGGTTCATAGGGCTGCAAAGAGTCAGACATGACTGAGTGACTGAACTGAACTGAACTGAACTGAGAGACACAGAACCACAAGGATATATAAATATAAGAGGAGATTTATTATAGGAATTGACTCATGCGTTATGGAGCTGACAACTCTTGTGATCTGTCATCTGCTAGCTAGAGGCCCAGGAAAGCCTATGGTTAATTCAGTCCAAGTCTAGGGTAGAAGATGGATTTCTCAGCTCTAGCAGAGATTGTGAATTCCCACTTTCTCTGCCTCTTCATTCTTTTCAGGCCCTCAACTGACTGTATACTGCCTATGTGCTCTGGTGAAGGTGATTGTCTTTACTCAGTACTGATTCAAATGCTCATCTCTTCTTCTGGAAACACCCTCACAGACACACCTAAAAATGTTTAACCAGCTAGATCTGAGTATCTGGTAAGCCTAGTCAAGTTGACATACAAAATTAACTATCACAGAATTAATCTGTTATTCTTTCCCTTCTGCCTTTAAAACTGATATAACATTTTCCTGTGTATGGGTTTGTTGGTGATCATTTCTCTCAGGTTTTGTATGTCTGATGACATTTACTTGTGTGTATGTGTGTGCTTAGTTGCTCAGTTAATGTCCCACTCTTTGCGACCCCATGGGCTGTAGCCCGCCAGGCTCCTCTGCCCACAGGGATTCTCCAGGGGAGAATACTGAGGTAGGCTGCCATGCCCTCCTCCAAGGAATCTTCCCAGCCTAGGGATTGAACCCAGGTCTCCCGCAATTGCAGGCAGATTCTTTGCTGTCTGAACCACCAGGAAAGCCCAAGAATACTGGAGTGGGTAGCCTATCCCTTCTCTAGGGTATCTTCCCAACCCAGGACTTGAACCAGGGTCTCCTGCATTGTAGATGGATTCTTTACCAGCTAAGCTACCTTTCTTATTTCACCTTAAGTTTTTAAGGGTATTTTCATAATACCTAGAATTCAAAACTGATATTTTTTCTTCCCACATTTAAAAAATATCTAATTTTCTTCTTCCTTGCATAATTTCAGATGAGAAGTCAATGAATTTTGTGACTTTGTTCCTCTAGCTGATTTTTTTACTTTCTCTTTTTTTTAAAAGATTTTTTTGATGTGGACCATTTAAAAAATCTTTTTTGAATTTGTTGCAATGTTGTTTCTGTTTTATGTTTTGGTTTTTTTGGTCACAAGGTCTGTCCTGGGATCTTAGCTCCCTGACCAGGGATCCAATATGCACCCCCTGCATTGGAAGGTGAAGCTTTCATCACCGGACAACCAAGGAAATTCCCTGGACTTTCTCTTTATCAATGTTTTTCCATCAATTGATGAAATGACTTCATGTTATTTTCTTTGTGTTTTTCTTTGGGCTTGTTAAGCTTCTTGGATATGTGAGTTTATAATTTTAATTAACTGAAAAATTGTTGGTCATCATTACTTAAGATATTATTTTTGACTTACCAACCTCCCATTCTTCCTATGGCTATTATTACACAGATGCTAGGCACTTCTTGATATTGTCCTACAGAGCAATGAAACTATGTTTATTTTAGTCTTTTTCATTTTATGCTTCTTTTTAAATAGTTTCTGATGCCAGATATTCAAGTTTATTCATCTTGTATTCTGCAGTGTCTAATTTGCTGCTAATCCTCTCCAGTTAAATTTTCATTTCAGATGCTGCAGTTTTAATCTTCTGAATTTCCATCTTGCTCATTATTTTATCTTCTACTTCTCTCAATTATGTTCATATTCTCTTTAAAATTCTTGAGCATGTTTATAATGACTGTTTAAAAGTCCTTGTCTATTAATTTTACCATCTCTGTTATTTCTAGATCTGCTTATTTTGACATTTTTCTCCTGGTTATGTGTCGAATTTTTCTGCCTTTTTAACCTAAGTACTAATTTTTAAAATAATTCCAGACATTTAAGATTTTATGTTAAGTATTAGATTTGCCCTGGCAGGCAGTTTTTGCATTTGCATATCTCCTTGATCCTTTAAAGGCTTGTTTTAAGTTTTTCTTTGGACAGGTCTTAAAAGTTGCCTTTTTTCTAGGATTTGTTTAGCCCTACTACTAAATCCTTCGGGGTTTATAGCAAATACTTTGATGTGTTTAACAAGGTCTTTCCTCCTGGGCTTGTAGGTAATTGAACAGTTCTCAGCCCCTTGTGTGTCAGCTCCCATAATTGTCCTTTGGTAGCAAGTATTCTTTGTCTGACCTCAGGGAATTTTGTCTTATATGTACTCAGATTAGTATTCACATTAAGAGTCAAGAGGACAAACACAAAGATTTCTAGAATGTGTTATCTGTGTAGCACTTTCTGGTTTGATTGTTGTTTGGTCACTGAGTCCAGTCTGACTCTTTGTGACTCCATGGGCTATAGCCTGCCAGGCTTCTCTGTCCATGGGATTCTACAGGTAGAATACTGGAGTGGGTTGCCATCCCTCCTCCAGGGGATCTTCCCAACCCAGGGGTCGAGCCCACATCTCCTGCATTGGCAGGTGGATTCTTCACCACTGGGCTTCCTGGGAATCCCAGTTTGGTACTTTGTTCCCCAAATTCTAGCCACCTCACCTCTCCAGATTACATTTTTGTCTCCTCGACTCACTGAGACTAAAAAACATTGTTTGGCTCCCCCTCCCTTTATTAGTCCGGAAATTTCCTCCTGGCAGAGAGCTGAGTCAGTCATAGAGCTCATCTCATTTCTGTTTTCACAGGGATCACATTCTTATGCTGTCTGTTGTTTAATATTGTAAAGCAGGCATTTCTTATATTTTTTCTTAGTTTTATCGTTGTTGATTATGGAGAGTAATTGTTACAGCAGCTCTTTTTTTGTAGGCAGTAGTGAAATCCATGTAGTTTGTTTTTACACGGAATGATCTTTGTACATATTGATCCCAGGCAACAAAGCCCTGTATGAAAACTAAATCCGTGTAACTAACTCATAAAGATTGCCTACATTTATTATTTTTGGAATCATGGGATAGCAAAGCAGAACAACTGGCTAATTAAGGACAACTACAAATAATAAAAATAAATCACAACAAAAACCTCTTAAGTACACTGGAGAGCAAACAAGTTAGTGAAGAACCACCAGGTCCAAATGAGTGAAAGTGGAGAATGCAGAAAGTTAAAAGTGACCTTCAGTTATGTTTTTGCATTGAGAGCATTTGCCAGTCTGGAAGAAACAGCTGTGACATTGAGAGCAGGTTTGGTGGTCTTGCTGAATGATCAAATTATATGTCAACAGTTGATAGAAAATGAGCAAATACTTAGCAGGTATTTCTGAAAAAGGAAATTTAAATAGCTATTACACATATGAAAACATGCTAAACTTCATTGATGATTAAAGATAGGTAAGTTAAAACTATAATGAGATAATAGTATACACCTACTAAGATGGCAAAAAGTAAAATGTATAGTGATGTTAAGTATTGGCAAGGATCATGAGCAATGGGGACATGACTGGTTTACTGGTATGAGTATAATTTGCATACAACCACTTTGGAAAATTTTACATCTAGTAACTTTGAATATATACATGGTATATGATTTAGTAATTTCTCTCATATATACTTATGTACCTGTGCTTCAT
>SJXQ01002449.1:173275-200413 GCA_006408695.1 Aepyceros melampus | reverse complement strand
CCTGTGCTTCATGACTCTTAAACCAAAATGTTCATCATCATGCTATTTGTAATAGTAAAAATTAACCCTGAAAGAGCAGTTGTGTATCAACAGGAAAATGAATATCAAATATATGAATGTCATTGTTGGTATTCAGTTGCTGAGTCGTATCCAACTCTTTGCAACCACTTGAACTGCAGCACACCAGGCTTCCTCATCCTTCACTATCTCCCAGAGTTTGATCAAATTCATGTCCATTGAGTTGATGATGTAATCCAACCATCTAGTCCTCTGTTGTTTCCTCCTCCTCCTGCCCTCAATCTTTCCCAGCATCAGGGTCTTTTCCAATGAGTCGGCTCTTCGAATCAGGTAGCCTAAGTATTGGAGCTTCAGCTTCAACATCAGTCCTTCCAATGAACACTCAGGATTGATCTCCTTTAGGATGGACTGGTTGGATCTCCTTGCAGTCCAAGGGACTCTCAAGAGTCTTCTCCAGCACCACAATTTGAAAACATCAATTCTTTGGTGTTCAGTCTTCTTTATGGCCCAAATCTGTCATCCATATATGACTACTGGAAAAACCATAGCTTTGACTATATGGACTTTTGTCAATGAAAGATGTCTCTGCTTTTTAATAAGCTATCTAGGTTTGTCATTGCTTTTCTTTCAAGGAGCAAGCATATTTTAATTTCATTGCTGCAGTCACCATCTACAGTGATTTTGGAGCCCAAGAAAATAAAATCTACCACTGTTTTCATTTTTATCCCCATCTATTTGCCATGAGATGATGTGACCTAATGCCATGATCTTCATTTTTTGAATGTTGAGTTTTAAGCCAGCTTTTCACTTTCCTCTTTCACCTTCATCAAGAGGCTCTTTAGTTCCTCTTCACTTTCTGCCATTAGAGTGGTCTCATCTGCATATCTGAGGTTATTGATATTTCTCCCTGGCAATCTTGATTCCAGCTTGTGATTATCCAGCCTGTCATTTTGTATGATGTACTCTGCATATAAGTTAAATAATCAGGGCAACAACATACAGCCTTGACATACCCCTTTACCAATTTTGAACCAATCTGTTGTTCCACGTCCAGTTCTAACTGTTGCTTCTTGATCTGCATACAGGTTTCTCAGGAGGCAGGTAAGGTGGTCAGTTATTCTCATCTCTTTCAGAATTTTCCACAGTTTGTTGTGATCTACACAGTCAAAGGCTTTAGCGTAGTCAATGAAGTAGATGTTTCTCTGGAGAATACTTAGGTGAAGTTACATTTTTCTGGCTTAGATTTTCTTTTTTTTCTTTCTCAAATCTTCTCTGTCATTCTTCTGTGTCAGTTATGTTTTCAAATGTCTGTTAAAATTTGTCATTCTGTTTGATGTTTGCTAATTGGAGTGGACAAAAGTTTCTCATTATTTCTCTGTTTGCTCGCAGGTTTTTTTTTGAAACTTTTTTCATATATTTTATGTCTGTTTATTTTATTAATTACTTGTTTATTGTTTTGGTCCATTCTTCCATTGAAATGTTTATTTTTGCAATTAATTTACAGGAGTTGCCTATATAAAAAGGTTCCCCCCCTTGGTCTGTTGTATGTATTTTAAGTATGTTTCCCAGATTATCATTTGCCGTTATATATTTGTTTATGTGGTAGTACTTTATATAAAACATTAAAAATTTTCAGGTTATCAAATCTGAATATTTTTCCTTTATGATTTTGCTTTGGGGCTCATTATTAGAAAGGGCCTTCTTAACCCTGAAGATTACATTAAAATGCATTTCTGGTCCTTTGAAACACTTTTAAAATGTTAGTGGTTATATTTTAGAAGTATTTCTGCTCAGCTGCTAATACGAAGAGGAGCCTTCTGTTATTTAATTGAATTAAACATATTTATTAAATGCCCACTGGCTATGAGGTATTTTGACGAAGGTATACAACCGAATGGTTTTCCTGGTGGCTCAGTTTAAGAATCTGCCTGTCAATGCAGGAGACACAGTTTTGATCCTGAGTGGGGAAGATCCACCGGAGAAGGAAATGGCAATCCACTCCGGTATTCTTGCCTGGGAAATCCCAAGGACAGAGGAGCCTGGCAGGTTACAGTCCATAGGGTTACAAAAGATACACTTCCTGTGCCTGAGAAATTCATGTCTAGTGGGGAATCAAGATATATAGACAATCATCATAATGAGATGTAATGAGTGTTTGTTTAGAACCATTATAGGAACATAAAATTTGGAGGAAATTTTGTTGGGTGTCTGAAACAGATGTTTGGTCCATAGTGTCTGAGAGGCATATTTTGTCTATAACATTTATTAACTAATGGCATCTGAAGAAATAGGTCATAAAGGTAAAAATATGCTTATTAATTATAGCTTACTGGACTACTCATCTCCAGGTAGCTGTATCTCACAAGCCCACAAATTCTACATTTATTTATATTTTAAAGATCTGCTGGCTATATCATTGGCCTGTTTATAAGGAGGTTCAGGCAATATCATTTATTCATCTGGCAGGTGGGGAGTAAATTAAAGACCTCATTTTAAACCTTTCCTGCACAAGGCTTTTCCTCTTAGATCTTTGAAATTACTTCTTCAGTGGCTCTCTATTGGACTGCAGTAGTTGACAAGATTGCAAGATACTTTCTGTCATTTGAAATTTTGCATTTGAAAGCCTTTCCCTCAACGTGGCATTGATTGTTAATCTTTGAGTTGCCTAATTATATATTTTAATATCCTTGTTCGGTGTTTCCCTTTTCTAAACAAGTATTGTCTGAGAGCCTAATATGTTCCAGGGCCTGTACGAAGTATTTTTCATAAGTTATTTCAGTGTAACATTAAAGACTCAACACTTGAAATTGTAGGGATGGAAAATGTTTCCCTTCTTCCCTTCTAGGTTCTTGGGCTGGTCTAATAATTTGTTGTTGTTTCTGTTTAGTCACCAAGCTGTGTCCAACTCTTTGAGACCCCACAGACTGTAGTTCACCAGGCTCCTCTGTCCATGGGATTTCCCAGGCAGAATGCTAGAATAGTAGCCATTCCCTTCTTCAGGGGATCTTCCTGAACCCAGGTCTCTTGCATTGCAGGCAGATTCTTTACTGTCTGAGCCACCAGGAAAGCCCTGATAATTATGGGAGCCCCATGAAAATAGGAGACCCAAAGAGCAGCAAGGTAATTTGAGGCTCAAATTACCATTCGAACTAACAAAGAAGCAGAGGTCTGAGAATACAAAGGGAAGGAAGCCTTTTGGAAGAGATCTTTGGAAAACAAAGGTTGCCCTGTTACACAAGGAAGTTTCTTAGGTTAAAAGGAATCTGATAATAACTCTCTTCCTGGTACGGGGCCTTTTTCCAATGTAAATTTAGGCCGATGAAGGGGAGGTGAGGAGCTTTTCCTGAATCTTCTTGGTTTTGATCATCTAGTTCAAAATCATCCTCATGCTGAAGTGGCATATTTTGGGATAACAGATTCTGCTCCCCTTCACAACTTTTGCTGTGCTGTGCCTAGTCGCTCAGTCATGTTTGACTCTTTGCGACCCCATGGGCTGTAGCCCACCAGGCTCCTCTGTCCATGGGGATTCTCCAGGCCAGAATACTAGAGTGGGTAGCCATTCTCTCCTCCAGGGGATCTTCCCAACCCAGGGATCGAACCCAGGTCTCCCACATTGCAGGCCGATTCTTTACCATCTGAGCCACCAGGAAAGCCCTTTAAGATAATGGTATTAAAGAGAGGTGAAAATAGGTGGCAATAACTTTCACTTGCTGCAGTGAACAGAAGTGATTTTTCTTTTCAGCACTTCTACAATAGGCAGTAATACTGACATTGGAAACATAAGAAAACTATCATTTTACATTTATCTAATGCTTTTAAGAAGCAAAACTGAAAGGGGCTTGTATTAGGTAGTGCTGTGTAACAAAGCAGCCTAAAACTATGGGTTTAAGACAGCAACCATTAATTTGATTCATGATGCTGTAAATTGGTAATCTGGGCCAGGACAAGCTGGGTAAATATTTTTTCCTTCTGGCCTCTTCATTTTTTTTTTTTTTTTTTTTAATTTTTTATTTATTTTTTTTAATTAATTTTTATTTTTTAGTTTGTTTTGCTTTACAATACTGTATTCGTTTTGTTANCACATACCACTTCCGCTTTCATCCCATTGGCCAGAATTTAGTCAATGGCTACACCTATCTACAAGAACAGCTGGGAAATATGGTCTTTATTCTTTTTTTTTTAATTTTTTATTTATTTTTTTTAATTAATTTTTATTTTTTAGTTTGTTTTGCTTTACAATACTGTATTCGTTTTGTTACACATTGACATGAATTAGCCATGAGTGTACATGAACTCCCAATCCCGTGGCCTCTTCATTTTTTAAAAAAAGTATATATTTATACATATGTTTATAGTGGTAAGTACACTTAATGTAAAATATATCTTCAGCAAAATTTTCAGTGTACAATACTTGTATTGTTTGTTTATGGCTGCGCTGGGTCTTCATTACTGTGTTCAGGCTTCTCTCTAGTTGTGGTGAGTAGAGGCTACTCTGTAGCTGTGGCACATTGGCTTTTCTTTGCTGTAGCTTCTCTTGTTGTGGAGCACAGGGTTTAGAGTGCCCAAGCCATGTGGACTCTTACTGGACCAGGAATCAAACCCATGTCCCCTGCATTGGCTGGCGGATTCTTAACCACTGGACCACCCGGAAAATCCTTCAACACAGTGTTGTTAATTAGAGGCTCTGCGCTGTAGAGTAGATTTCTCTGAGTTACTGATCTTGTATAACTAAAACTGCGTAAGCTCTGATTCATGCCTCGGCATCGCCACCTCCTCCCAGCTCCACCTGCCTCCCTACCACCATAGCCGCATTCTCCTCTCCGCTGATGCAGTCTATTTAAGATGTATCATATAACTGGGATCATGTAGCGTTTGTCCTTCTGTGTAAGAATGTGTGTGTGTTTTTTTTCTTTTGGTCTTAGCTGGGCTTCCTTAAGCATCTGCATTTAGATGCAGGTCCACTGTGTGGCTGCAAGCCTGGTGTGCTGCAGTCCATGGGGTCGAGTGACGGAACAACAGCCATTGTGTAGTCCCGCTGGCCATCAGTCAGGGTGATGGGGAACAACTGTGCTCTGGGTCTCCCATCTCCCAGCAGACTAGCCCAGGCTTGTTCAAATGGCAGCAGTTTCCAACAAAACGAAAAGTCTTGATTCACAGGCATTTTTCAAATCTCCCAAGGACCAAAGCAAGTCACACGATGCAGCCCAGAGATTGTGTGAGAGGGGAAGGCCAAACGGTACAGAGGGAGAGGCAACACACTGTGGGCCATTATTGCAACATCCTACCACTGAAATTGCTATTGTTTGGAGAATATTTTCTTTCTGAAATTTTTTTGTTTCCAGGTCCTCAAATTAACATCTCACCTACCTCATCTTCTCTGTCACTCTTGTCCTTTCCAGTAAACACACACACACATTTTGTGTCATCTAACAGAAACCCAGTATCCTTGATGGAGAACACACAGGCCAGTAGCATGCTTCAGAATGAAGACAGTGATGTTGATTTCTTGCCCCTTGCTCTTTGAAACACCAGTAAGTCTTAGAGACTATGCAACCAGATTGCTCTCAAAAATAAAATCCTTAAATTAGCCTTTTAAAAGGAACAAAAACTGCCTGTGGACTAGCCATCAACAGAGAATTGCTGACCGCAGCAGGCAGAGCAGCAAGGCACTGCTGGGCAAGAGCCGCAGCCCAGACACCCGCCACCCTTGCTTCCATAGCTGTTCAACAGGGGGCCCAGGCAGCTTTCAAGTTTGAGCTTCTATTTGTGCTCTGCTTCCATGTGAACTTCCAATTTAGGCTTTTTAAATGGAAACTCAATCTCAAAATCAGTTTGGATGCCAGAAAAGCAGTTTTTGAAGAGGCAAGGAAACGAAGACATTATATTTATATTAAAAATGGGCAGATGAGGACTGTAATAAGAATTTCAAGCGGGACTCTTATTCTGAGGTGCCTTTTTTTTTTCTCCCCTGCGATGGTTTCTTGTTTATCACTAGATACCTCAGAAACTTTGATTAAAAAGTTTTCAAGGTTACTCTGGAAATGTGTATTTAGAAAAGCAAGAAAACTATACCATTAGCTCATTTGCCTGAATATGAATTATATCGACTTGATCTCTGACTTGCTGTTGTTTAGTCGATAAGTCATGTCGAACTCTTTGGGACTCCATGGACTGCAGCACGCCAGGCTTCCCTGTCCATCACTTCCAGAGCAAACTCCCAGAGCTTGCTCAAACTCATATCCATTGAGTTGGTGATGCCATCCACCATCTCATCCACTGTCGTCTGCTTCTCCTCCTGCCTTCAATCTTTCCCAGAATCAGAGTCTTTTCCAGTGAATCAGCTCTTTGCACCAGGTGGCCAAAGTATTGGAGCTTCAGCTTCAGCATCAGTCCTTCTCATGAAAATTCAGGGTTGACTTCCTTTAAGATTGACTGGTTTGATCTTCTAACAGTCCAAGGGATGCTCAAGAGTCTTCTCCAGCACCACAGTTCAAAAGCATCAATACTTTGGCTCTCTGTCTTAGCATGTTGATCTAAAAATACATGTTTAGATTCAGTCCTTCATTTGGTGTCCTCTCATACCACCTTTTTATTCAGGCTGGTTTTCACCAAGCATTAATCTGAGAATTCACAAGGGAGCTTTGCAATGGTACATGTTAGTGAAGGAATCCAGCTAGAACTCAGTGGGAGCTAGTTGGCCAGTCTAGACTTCTGAAGGATTCTTCTTCTGAAGACACTAAAAATAATAGTGAAAAAATCTGCAAATAAATCATATCTACAGCTATTAATTTGGAACATAAAGACTTTTTATCTTTATAACAATTAAGTGAATTTGATAATTTCCCCCTATTTTCTAGAAGAAGGAACTGAATCTCAAAGAAAGTAAGCATTCATTCTGAGCTGGTGGAGTAGTGAGGCTGCAATTTGAACTTGGACCTACTGATATTCTTTTCATTGCTTACTGCTGCTGCTGCTAAGTTGCTTCAGTCCAAATAGACAAAGGATACTTTGTGAACTTTAAAGATAGGTATTTGGAACTGGAAAAAGGAAGGAAAAGAAAGATTAGCACCTAGGTTTTTCATCCAGTTACCAACTTCCCACATTTACTACTGTATTATCCTGTTTTTTTTTTAATATAGTTGATTTACAGTGTTTCAGGTATATAACAAAGTGATTCAGTTTTATGCATATATTCTTTTTCAGATTTTCCTTTCCATTATAGGTTAGTACAAGACACTGAATATAGTTTCTTGTACTATACAGCAGGTTCTTGTTTGTGTTGATATACTTTTAACCTTGTGACTTTGGGAGGAATAATACAATAAATTTTTAGACTGTATTTACCCTGGCAGAGTTGTGTGCAATATTTAAAAATCATGCACTAGATGTTTCATCTAATTAATCTCCTGCCAGACGCTTAATCTCCTGTGAAATTCAGCTGCCATGGAAATAATTTGACAAAGTGGCTTCAACTGTTAATAGTTAGGGTATTTGAAAATGTGGACCACATTTATAGACTCCACTCGCCTCTGTAGCTCAGAGGTAGCCTAAAAAGCAAAACCAGTGTCCAAATGTGGCCAATTTTGAATTTCTTCAGATTTCTTTGGATTTCCCTTTTATTTGTGGAGGTACCAGACAGGGCTTTCTAAATATTATTCCTCTCATCTACAACTTCTAGGAGTGCGTTTCAGATATTTGAATTCTTTACTATCCTCTGTTTGAATAAAATAACACCATGGAAGGTATTAGATACTTTCAGCCACCACATTTGTCAACAGTCAGCTAAAATGAGACATTTTAAGAATGCAAAAATGAAGATGTTTCTAAAAGTGGGGCATGGCCCTGAGGACTACCTGATATTTAATGAGGTTCTGCATAGTCAGGCCACTCAAATGGCTGTTCTCTTGCTCTGTGTACACCCCCTGCCCCACCAGAGCCTGCTTCACCCTGCAAAGACTGACCTTCTAGGAAGGTACTTGCCCCAGGTCCCAGCTGGCGATTGTTCTCATCAAAGGGATGGTGAGGGGCGTGCCCTCTACTGGTTTCCCTGGTAACTAGTGAGCCTTCCTGAGGTCAATTCCCCTCTAACCGCTAACCTCTCCTACCCCACTTCCAGGAGTGAAGACTGCCTGCTGTCCTGTCCTGCCTGCCATCTGCTGCAAGCTCTGGGGTGTCCTCCAGGACCTTGCTTCAGACAGGTAGGCTCCCCCATCCATTAAGTCACCGATGTCTCTGTTGCTGACTCCAGACTCTTTCTTTGGTTTTGAAACTGGGCAAGTGCAGGCGTTGCAGGCCTGCAAGGTGCAGCCCAGCAGGTTCTTAGGGCCTGGATGAGGCTTAAGACCAGGGCAACAGTCAGCAGCGGCAGTGCAAGCACATGCAAAACCCAGCTCTGACCTGCAAACAGCCATATTTGTGGTGCAGAGTAGGGGGAAGGAGTCAGACCCAGAAGGGAAAAAAGGGCGTGTGTGAGCCGCTGGGTATAGAAGGATCGACTGCAGGGGACTGGCTTGTGGGGTCAGAAAGCGTCAGTTAAATGGCTCATTGCCTCCCTTTAGCAATCAGGTGACGGCTCTCAGTCATCTTTTCGTTGGGGAACAGGGTTTCTTCAATGCCGTAGAGGGTGACTTCACCTGATTCATGCAGTAGGCTGTGCTGTTCCTTTTTTGGGTCTGGATTTATATGTTTACTGGGGCTTGTTTCTGACCCCTGAAGAACTTTTCCTACCCAGGTTCCAATCACAGGTGTCTCCCTTTAACGAACTGGTTAATAACGCCTTCAATATTTTGAACAATATCTGCCCATTCAGTATGAGCAACGGAAGCTTAGTTTTAATTAAGTAGCCTATGTGGTTTGCCTACTACCAATTCCTGGAACTCTCCTGATAGATACTTCCTGTTAATAGCTTGAGTTGGGATACTGGCTCGGAGATGTTGAACCAGTCTGTTTTCTGTCTTTGTCATCCTTAACTCCGAATATCCTAGAGCATCAAGGGCAAGAGACATCCTGCAAGGACCCCAAGTCATGACATTCTCCCTGTTGGATAGAGATGATCCCCATAGGCTAGGATGCTGGTTGTCAGGCTCGCTGCTTTAGGGCAGGAGTGTACTGTGAATTATGTCTGCTGAGACCTCTGGTTTATGCAGAGAGGTTGTGGAGAGACAGTACAGCCCACTGCAGTTTCTACCTACTTTCTGTCATCCACCCTATATCATCGAGGGTGTGGAGCCCAGGCCATCACTGAGGCTCTCCTAATGGTTTACAGCCTGCCACATACCCCAGCCTGTGTCTGGAGTAGATAGCCGCAACTCCTCATGTGTTGAAAGCCTGTCTTTCTCTCCATTGCCTCGAATTTAGCTTGAGTTGGGAGGAGAGGCTGGGGTGGGTGTATGTGAGAGACTTTTGTTGCCCAGCCTTTTTCTTCTGCTTTACAATCCGTTGAGGCATGCTAGGTGGTTGATGAGTTTGCTGAGGCTGCTGTAACAAAATTCCACAGAATGAGTGGCCTAAATCACAAACATTTATTTTCTCATGACTTTGGAGTCCAAGGTCAAGTTGCTGGCAGGGTGGATTTTCTTCTCTGTGTCCACACATGATCTTGTCTCTGTGTGTCCAAATTTCCTCTTCCTATAAGAACACCTGTCAGACTGGACTAGGGCCCGCCCTAATGATGTCATTTTACCTTAATTACATCTTTCAGTTCAATTCAGTCACTCAGTTATGTTCCACTGTTTGTGACCCCATGGACTACAGCATGCCAGCTTCCCTGTTCATCACCAACTCCTGGAGCTTGCTCAAACTCATGGCCATTGACCATCTCATCCTCTGTTGTCCCTTGCTCCTTCTGCCTTCAATCTTTCCCAGCATCAGGGTCTTTTCTAATGAATCAGTTCTTCACATCAGGTGGCCAAAGTATTAGAGTTTCAGCATCAGTCCTTCCATTGAATATTCAGGACTGCTTTCCTTTAGGATGGACTGATTTGATCTCCTTGCTGTCCAGGGACTCTCAGGACTTGGATTACCTGAGATGAAAATACTTTAATGTCTGTCAATATTATCTCCATTCCAGCTTAGGTCCACCTCCCAGGGAGTGCTATTGGCAGCAGATATCAGAAAGCTATGACAGAGGAGAGGGAACCAAAGACAGACATTTCAAAAGGGAAGTTAGCTGATTTATTACAGATCAGGGTCATAGAGAAGAAGAAATTACAGTTTCATGCCATGGGGTTCTGTCCTCTCTCTGCTCTATGTCTTGGTCCCATCTGAAATGGAGGCTTAAGCACAGGTCCTTCTCTGTCTGAGCAGGAAACTGAGATTCATTCTATTTAAAGTCAGCTGACTGGTAAAAGAAAATATCATATCCTTAACATTCAAAGAAACGAAGATCATTGAACTGAATAATCCAAAATTGAGCAGTTGAATATAGTAGCCACTAATACAGGTGTTATTTAAATTTAAACTTTAATAAATAAAAATTAAGTAAATGTCAAAATTCAGGTTTTCATTTGCACTAGCACATTTGATATTTTTAGACCACATGTGGCTAGTCATCACCGTATTGAGCAGCACAGATAAAGAATTTGCTGGTAATTCCATGGCTGTCCAGTGGTTAGAGACTCAGCCCTTTGACTGCCAAGGGCCTGGGTCCAATGCCTGGTTGGGGAACTAAGATCCCACAACCACGTGGCATGGCCGAAGAAAAAGAAACAAGCTAAGACGTTGTTAATGCATGGTGAGGCCAATTTCCACATTTATTGGAGTTCTGATGAACTTCCTTCACTGATGATCAGATTTCCCAACAAAGAATTTGCAACAATCCCCACTCCCATGGGGACCCAGAGTCTTAGGCAATTTAAAATATTTGAAGAACCATCTCTGCCCATAAAGGAGACTAGGGATCAAATAACGTCCTTCTGTTTACAGTGTAGTCTTTCAGGCATAAAATTTAGTGGCTACATCATTGTTTCTGAAAAAGAGAAAACTGTTGTTAAGTTGGTTAAGGCCCCATGTGTGTCTACTTGCACTATGGCAACAATTAATAGCACAAATTATTTCCCTTAACTTAAACAATTTCATATTGGGTTTCTTCCTAATTATAAGACGACTAAGTTTGATTGCTATTTGATTGCTAGCTTTTGAGTCTTGTACTAGAAACTGTTTCAGCTCAGCCATCTCATAATGAATTCCATCCAGAGGAGACATATCCCTGCCAATTGGGGATGCTCCAGGAAGAACAACTAAGTGGAACTCAATGCTCTAGTGCCTTAGAAAGTCATAAAAGTCAGTGCTTGTACATTTCTTGTTTACAGAAAATATATAGTCCTGTCATAACCTTCAGGGTTTCTTGGTCAGATCAGCCAGCCCACTGCCCTGCCTGCCTTCTCTCCTCCCAGAAATATTTGTTATAACTTACTGCAGAGATGATATGTTACTAATTTATTATAACTTCATGGGAATGTCATGAGCCATGATCTCTTCCAGGCATGTTAGTAGTTTAATCATTCTCTCTCATTGACGATTAAAAGTGCTGTAGCTTAATGTGTAATGACTTTCAAGCCAAAGAAAATGTGGTGGTGTATTTTTCTTCCATGTTTTCTTCTAGAAGTTTTATAGTATGAGTTGTTCCATTTAGATCCTTGATTTCTTCATAACAGTAAAGGGATTCCTTTTAAGAGTTCACTATTTAGTATGATCTCTTTGGGACATTCCAAAGATATATCTATAATATGAAAAGATTTCCCTCGTATTTCCTGTTAGCCTGATAGACAGCTTTGAATCATCTTCCTTGATGTTTCAGCTGCTTGAATAATTCCTTTCAACCCCCTGGGTTCTTGTTCTCTTTCATCTGTTTTTCCTCTTTTCTCTGACTTCTACCTGTTGCCTGAGCTCTGCCACTCGTCTTCCTCAGTGCTCTGATTTATTCTCTTCTTGTGGTCTTTAGAGTAATGTGGCTGTTTTAGGGGAATAAATAATAACAGATAACATGGTTTGTTCTAATCTAAAATCAGACTCCTGTTACTTGAACACTGAGGTGTGTGGCAGAAATAAGTTTGCAGGCCAGTAAAACACCTAGCCAGTCTGCACTGAGCCCTGCAGACCAACACAGTAGGAGAAGAGCCTGCCCACCTCCTCCTTATAGTCCGCCTGGGCCACCCGAGTGGTGCGCAGAACATGCAAGCTCTTCGCAGAATCCTGTCCCCATAAAGGGAGACTTGCAAGGGTTCCAGCTCTGCGTGCCCATCTTTGTATCCTAATTTCATTAAGCAAGAAACTCATCTTACCTCCCTTGTAAAGAAGGGAGGGAGGGAAACTGGGGATGAGCCCAAGTTACTTTCCCAGTATCGTTCTCTCCAGGGGAATGGAGCAGAAAGGAACATACGGGAATAGAAGGAGAGGTACTAGGCCTCCCGTTATAACCATTTCTCCAGTCATCACTTCCAAGTACGTATCTGTAGCACAGACCTCTCCTCGAATTTTCCACTTCTGTTTCTATGACTGAGATGTATGGCTAGCAGGTCAGGGCCAGCACACGCAGGGTGTTAGCATGTGATTGTCTACTCGTTACTCTTCACAGGACTGGTCATCTCCACCTCCCTGATTGTTCAGGCCAGGAATCTAGGAGTCTTCTTTTATTTCTCTCTCCATCCTATGAGTTCCATGTCCAAATTAAGTATTAGTCTCATCCATTCATTGGTGTTCTTCCTGCCACAAGCCTTCACAAAGCAATGATCACATATCATCAGGACTATTACAGTATTTTTATTTTTCCTTCCCTGCCTCTGTCCTTTCCACCAATTCATGACCCATGCAGTGGGCACAGAGAACTTTTAACCATGTAAATCAGAGATGAATGAGTCTCTGTTTTATTTTTTTAAAAATATTTTTGTTTATTTGGCTGTGCTGGGTCTTAGCTGCAGCATGCAGGATCTAGTTCCCCAACCAGGGATCAACCCAGGACTCCTGCATTGGGAGCTTGGAGTCTCAGCCACTGGACCTCCAAGGAAGTCCCAGTGAACCTCTGCTTTGGTAGCTTTCATAGTTTCGGATCTTCCTCAGGATAAAACAATACTTCTCCTGTGATTCCCTTTGTTAGCAGCTTCTTTATTTCCTTTTTTTGTCCTCAGTCAGTTATTATTTTTGTTCAAGAAGTGTCTAGTGTCTATCTTCCCCTCCTCTGCTATGATACCAGCTCTGTGAAAGCAGAAGCTGTGTTCCACCTGGTTCATCACTGTGTCCCCAGAACTGCGGACCTTATGTGAGAGAGTGCCAGGCTAGGGGACATGCTCTGGATACATGGTTTCATTTGATGTTCATAGCAACCTAAGTGAAGTGAAGTGAAAGTCACTCAGTCATGTCCAACTCTTCGCGACCCCATGGACTGTATATGGACCCCATGGACTGAATTCTCTAGGCCAGAATACTGGAGTGGGTAGCCTTTCCCCTCTCCAGGGGATCTTCCCAACCTGGATTTGCACCCAGGTCTCCCACATTGCAGGTGGATTCTTTACCAGCTGAGCCACCAGGGAAGCCCTAGGGAGGTTGCTAATATGAGGGAAAAGGACCCTGAGACTTAGCATGGCTAAATAACTGGCCCAAGATGACACAGCTCTTAAGTGATAAGTATACACATGGTATATGAACCCACTTTTGTTCGCCCTAAAGCCTGCATACCCCCACCTCTTGCTATTCAGTTATCTGCGCATGTAAATGTGATGGTGGTGGGGGGGGTGGGGAAGCGAAATATCTACCCAACTCTTTTCTTTCCAAAGAAGTTTACACAACAAAGAGCTCAGCTCAAAAAAAAAAAAAAAAAAAAGAAAAAGAAAAAAAGAAAAAAAAAAGCAAAGCCAAAAACAGAAAAGAAAAGGAATAATTTTCCTTTCTATAGGGAATATTTTAGCAGGTCAAATAATTAAACTTTAGGAAACTGTCCCTGCCTGTAAGAGTAGAACATTTATTGTTTAAGAGAAACAAGCAGAATTACAGTTGAGTACAATGGGGTATTACCACAATCTGCAGAAATGAGCTCACCCACAGACAGTGAGAATCCAATCCTTTCCTTTATTTTAATGAAGAAATCAGGAAACATTTGTGGGGCACTTACTATGCATCAGTCAATGCAACTTTGTGTTGTAAGAGTTACAAAGACACTGCCTCTGCTCTCAAGGAGTTTAAAATCCAGTAGGAAAGACAACTGGGTAAAGAACTAAATGAAGTACAGGTCAGATTAAAATAAGAGCTGAAACAGGGAAAGAATTCAAGCATCGTTTTGATGCACAATTTGTATTTTGAGTACTGAGTATACTCATGCATAAAATATCTGATAAGCTTGACAGTTTGTGTTTTGTCATTTTGTTACTAAGTCAGATGCTTTGCATCTTACGTTTTTATTTGCCATGTATCTCTCTGCATATGAGACTGAGAATGTGTTGTGTGGTGAAGAGAGAGACTGGTGTCCTGGTGTCTATGGTGTGTACCAACTGTCTCCTGGGGCAAGTTCATTAACTCTGTAAGCCTTTCCTTCCTCATTGGTGAAGTAAAATAATAATAGTATCCCCAGGGTTTGAGGGGAAGATTAAATTAGACAGTGTCTATACAATTCTCAGGGTTTGAGAAGTTACTTTCTCCACATATAAGCCAAAAGCTGATTAAGTATGAAGACTTAAATCTGTTTATCAAAGATTACAGATCTTGAGAAGTATTTTTTTAAGTTTCTGTTGCTAGTGTATATGATTGCTTTAGGGCTTCCCTGGTGGCTCATTGGTAAAGCATCCTCCTGACAGTGCAGGAGACATGAGTTCGATCCCTGGTTTGGGAAGATCCCCTGGAGGAAGAAATGGCAACCCACTCTAGTATTCTTGCCTGGAGAATTCCATGGACAGAGAAGACTGGCAGGCTACAGTTAATACAGTCACAAGGAGTCAGACACGACTGAGTGACTAAACCACAACAACATGATTGATTTATTTCCATAAAACTTCTGATGGCCTTCATAAATTTCATGATTGAGATATGTTAAAGGACTAGCCATGCCCTGCCAAGGAAACTTGAATTTCTCTAAGGGATTCGGTCACTGAGTGGTGATGTCTTCCAAGTGGTAATCTACAGCAGGACCCCCTTAGGTCCCCTTCATTTTTACTGACAACTCATCTGTCATACAATCTTCCCACATGCTTTGATCAAAGCAAGCACTCGTTTTGCTACACGAGTCAGTTAGCCTTATGCTACCACATTAGACAATGGTTCTTAATCAGGAGTGATTTTGCCTGCCAGAGGACATTTGACAATGTCTGGAGATATTTTTGGTTGTCACACCCAGGGTAGAGGGGGATGCTACTGGTTACCTAGTGGGTAGAGGCCAGAGGTGCTCCTTTACTAAACTTCCCACGATGCACAGACAGTGCCCCCACACCCATAACAGAACTTTCTGGCACCAAATGTCAGTACTACTGTGATTGAGAAACCCTGATATTTAGGTAATTTCTACCTGGTGACCCAGCCAGAAACATGGGAGGCATCTTTGATTCCCCCTCCAACCCCATGATATATAGATTTTACATACAGGACAACCCAGCAAGAGAAAAATTTTCATCTACTCATCCTTTCCACTTGCCATGATCATTTCAAGCCAAAATAACTATAGTCTCCAACAGTTACAATCTCCTCTGAAAGAATCTTTGTAACTTGCTCCTTCTAATCCATAATCTTTTTTTGTTTTCAGAATTACTTTCCTAAAATGAAAGGTTGTAAATGTATCTACTTATAGTATTTCAAGATTAAATGAAAACTGCTGAGGACAGACTCTAGAAAGGCTTCAACATTAGAAACCACAAGAGCATCTCTTGAAGACTACCTCTTCCCAAACTCTATTTGCACTGTAGGCTCCAGGTGTGTTGGAAGGTCTGCTTTGCTCGAGTGCTCTTCCTATCCTTGACTTTCTCAAGTCTTCATTCCTTTGGCACCCTGGGCCCTCTTACATCCAGATATGTACTCCCAGAAACTCCCAGTCGTCCTTTCAGGTCCTGCTCAGACACTGCCTGCTTGAGAAGCTTTCTGTAACTCTGTGTGTAGAGTAAATACCTTTTCTTTGTCGATTCCTCTAAAATAGCAAAAATACTGGTATCCTAGATTTGAACTTCTTGAAAGCAGGGCTGTATTTTAGATCTTAGTGTCCCCAGAACCTAGCAGTGTCTGTAACACAGTAATTGTACTTTGTCAAAAGAATAGAATCAAACTAATATTTATTTATCTTTTTAGTTTTGCATCTTTATTTTTCTAATTTATTCTTTTGTTTATAATTGGTGAATTCACTGTTTACAATGGCCCCATTAATTAACAATAAACATGTCTCAGGTATAAACGATGGAGCTGGGCTGTGAAGATGGTTCAGTCTTCAAAAGCCCTTTGTCTTTCCAGGACACCAGGCTATCTGCAAACTTGCTGATCATTCTTCACATTCCTGCTCAGCCCAATACCCTTTTCTTTCTTTTTTTTTTAAATTAATTTTTATTGAGGTAGAGTTGCTTCAGAATGTTGTGCTAGTTTCTACTGTATATCAAAGTATATCAGCTATATGTACATATATCCTCCCCTTTTTTTGATTTACTTCCCACTCTGGTCACCACAGAACCCTGAGCTATACAGTATATTCTCATTAGTTATTCATTTTTATAGACTATTACTTAACAAATTGAAAAAAAGGGGGGCTATATTGGAGTGTCAGCCAGAACCAGATGCAACACTTGGACATTAAATAATTTGAAGATAACATAATGAGAAAATTTTATATGTGGGACTAGAAATCAGGAGAGAAAGTGCAGTGAATTGGGGCAAACTATATCAGGAGGTGATACCACTGTGGCCTGAATGAGAAAGGAGTGGGAGCTGTTACTAGAACCTAGGAACTGGAGAGGTGTGGAGTGAGGGCTGGAGAGACAGAGACAGACAGAAGAAGGGAGGATAAATGGGAGAATAAATGAATGAACGAATGGAAGATGAGAGAGGCAGCGTCTAGACAGTAGTGGTCAGATCTCCTGCAGGGGATCCCTTCAGCTGAACACAATAAGATGTGGAAGTACATGGAGCATGTTGATGTAGTCCCCACAGATCAGGCTCCAAGGACCAAAATTAGGATGAAGGATGGGAGAGTAGATTGGACAGGGTAACTGGAAAATACCCAGCACCATGACATACCGAAGAGAAGCGTGGCTTTTGAAGTCCCCCAAACCTTAGTTTTAGATCCACGTGTTTGTATTCTCTCTAGCTGTGTGATCGTGGGTAACATGTTGACATGTCTAGACTTCAGTAGTCATTGTATCAATGCTTCTTTGACATTATGATTAAGATTAAATGATGTACATATATATGTGCCTTATAGATTGTCTAACATAGAGTAGAACTAATAGGATGAAGAGGTCATGATTCTATATATATATTTTTAAAAGGTTAGATTTTTTTTTTCTAAACTAGGTAAAAAAAGAAAACCATGTGCTTTCTCTTTGCCAGTCCTCTCAATTCCTCCCACAGATGATGGAGCCACAGCAGAACTAGTGTCACTAATGGAAAGCTTGTCCCAGATCATCCTGAGTCAGTATTATTGCCACAGGCTTTTGTGTATATGTACATACCAAATGAAGCTGGAAAGCTCCAAACTGCCTGCATCTGTCCCCTTACTAGTGGTTTGTTATTTTATAGTGATGCACAGTTTGCTCGAGAAGTATTTACATTTTCCTCATACAGACGATCTGCTTTCAGAAGTTGTCCAGTTTAAATAGCGGGAATTCATCCAATGAAGACACACAGTTTGGTTGAAACATCTGTTTGATATTCTGTTCAACCAACTTCATCTATTCATCATACAAAAAGAACAGAGTCTTATAATAAACTTTTTTTTTTCGGTCACGGCAATCACGCAGCTGCAGGAAACATGGTTTATCATTAGATAATCACATCCTTGGGGATTGGACGCACCCGACTGTGTCTTATGCTTTCTATGTTGGAAATTTAATTTTCTCATAAATGTCAGAACGGTTGCCTTGCCACATATTGCTTAATTAATAATTAAACCATAATTCCATCCTCATAAACTATATTTAAATCTATATGCTATAAGTATGTGTACATAATATGAGTGGGACTAAACAAAGATAACAAAATCTTTTGTATCTCAGATAACGCATTTACATTTCATACTCTAGTATTAACTTGTACTCGTTGGTACATTTATTCCATCAGTGAAAACATCAGCTCATAAAAATGTAATTGAAGAAACATCACCCAATTCTTAATGTCCTCCTCCTGCTTTCTCATATATATCATCAGCCCAAATTTTTTAAGATATCAAGCTAAGGGTAAGAGTGATTGTAACTAATAAGGAAAAGTTCTGAAGATCTGTGATAAACTACCTATTATACCATGTGCAATTTAAGTCAGTTTTTGAGTAAGATGGCCCTTGAGCATGTGTCTCCAGGGTGAATCCTTGTCACTAGGAGGCAATAGAGTGTGGGGAGTTCTCAAAAAGATGAGTGGGCTTTAGAGGTGGATTGCTAAGGCCACTTCACACTGGAATTAGTTTTAGTTGGTAAGAAATCAATTGGTAAGTTACAGTGACGTTACTTTTCTTAACTATTCAGTATTTTTGTTATTCTCATCTCTCCTCTTTATGGAAAAGATACACATGCTAGGCCTAGGAGGAGAATGAGAGCCACACAGAGTAAAGCTATTCCCTGTGGTTGTTCAATTGCTTAACCATGTCTGACTCTTTGTGACCCCATGGACTGCAACATGCCAGGCTTCCCTCCTTCACTATCTTTCAGAGTTTGCTGAAACTCAAGTCCGTTGAGTCAAATGATGTCATCCAACCATCTCGTCCTCTGTCGTCCCCTTCTCCTCATGTCTTCTATCTTTCGCAGCATCAGGGGCTTTTCCAATGAGTCAGCTCTTCTCATCAGGTGGCCAAAGTATTGGAGCTTAAGCTTCAGCATCAGCCCTTCCATTGAATATTCAGGGTTGATTTCCTTTAGCATTGACAGGTTTGATCTCCTTGCAGTCCAAGGGACTCAAGAGTCTTCTCTAGCACCACAATTCAAAAGCATCAGTTCTTCAGTGCTCAGCCTTCCTTATGGTCCAACTCTCACATCCGTACATGACTACTGGAAAAACCTTAGCTTTGACTAGATGGCCTTTTGTAAGCAAAGTATGTCTCTGCTTTTTAATATACTGTCTAGGTTGGTCATAGCTTTTCTTCCAAGGAGCAAGCATCTTTTAATTTCATGGCTGCAGTCACTATCCCCAGTAGTTTTGGAGCCCAAGAAAATAAAGTCTGTCACCATTTCCATTGTTTCTCCATCCATTTGCCATTAAGTGATGAGACCGGATGCCATGATCTTCATTTCTTAAATGTTGACTTTTAAGTGAACTTTTTCACTCTCGTCTTTCACCTTCATCAAAAGGCTGTTAAGTTCCTCTTCACTTTCTGCCGTAAGGTGTCATCTGCATATCTCAGGTTTATTGATATTTCTCCTGGCAGTCTTGATTCCAGCTTGTGCTTCTATACAGGTTTCTCAGGAGGCAGGTAAGATGGTCTGGTATTCCTATCGCTTTAAGAATTTTTCACAATTCATTGTGATCCATGCAGTCAAAGGCTTTAGTATAGTCAGTAAAGCAGAAGTAGATGTCTTTTAGAAATTCTCTTGCTTTTTCTAAGATCCAAGGGATGTTGGCAATTTGATCTCTGGTTCCTCTGCCTTTTTTAAATCCACCTTGTACCCCTGGAAATTCTTGGTTCATGTACTATTGAAACTTAGCTTGGAGGATTTTGATGACCTTTCTAGCATGTGAAATGAGTGCAATTGTGCAGTAGTTTTAACATTCTTTGGCATTGCATTACTTAGGGATTGGGATGAAAACTGACCTTTTCCAGTCCTGTGGCCACTGCTGAGTTTTCCAAATTTGCTGGCATATTGAGTACAGCATTTTCACAGCATCATCTTTTAGGGTTTTCAATACCTCAACTGGAATTTCATCACCTTCACTAGCTTTGTTCATAGTGATGCTTCCCAAGGCCCACTTGACTTTGTACTCCATGATACCTGGGTCTAGGTAAGTGATCACTCCATCATGGTTATCCAGGTCATTAAGATTTTTTTGTATAGTTCTTCTGTATATTCTTTGCACCTCTTAATAGCTTCTGCTTCTGTTAGGTTCATTTCTGAAAGATTTACTCCATGATACCTGGGTCTAGGTAAGTGATCACTCCATCATGGTTATCCAGGTCATTAAGATTTTTTTGTATAGTTCTTCTGTATATTCTTTGCACCTCTTAATAGCTTCTGCTTCTGTTAGGTTCATTTCTGAAAGATTCATTTCTGTCCTTTATTGTGCCCATCTTTGCATGAAATGTTCCCTTAGTATCTCTAATTTTCTTGAAGAGATCTCTAGTCTTTCCCATTCTATTGTTTTCCTCTATTTCTTCTCATTGTTCATTTGGGAAAGCTTTCTTATCTCTCCTTGCTATTCTTTGGAACTCGGCATACAAACGGGTATATCTTTTCTTTTTTCCTTTGCCTTTTGCTTCCCTTCTTTTCTCAGTTATTTGTAAGACCTCCTCAGACAACCATTTTGCCATTTTGTATTTCTTTTTCTTGGGGATGGTTTTGATCACTGCCTCCTGTCTAGTGTTATGATCTTCCGTCCATAGTTCTTCAGGTATTCTATCAGATCTAATCCCTTGAATCTGTTTGTCACTTCCACTGTGTAATCATAAGGGATTTGATTTAGGTCATACCTGAATGGTCTAGTGGTTTTCCCTACTTTCTTCTATTTAAGTCTGAATTTTGCAATAAAGAGTTCATGATCTGAGCCACAGTCAGCTCTTGGTCTTGTTTTTGCTGACATACAGAGCTTCTCCATTTTTGGCTGCAAAGAATATATCACTCGTATTTTGATATTGACCGTCTGGTGTAGAGTCTTCTCTTGTGTTGTTGGAAGGGGTGTTTGCTATGACCATTGTGTTCTCTTGGGAAAACTGTTAGCCTTTGTCCTGCTTCATTTTGTACTCCAAGGCTAAACTTTCCTGTTACTGCAGATATCTCTTGACTTCCTTTTGCATTCCAGGCCCCATGATGAGAAGAACATTCCTTGTGGACACCAGCCTAAATCATTGAATTTCCAGCTGGCAGCAGACATGGGTGAGCCCAGCCTAGCTGACAGTCAGCCAAATAAATGTTTCTTGTGCTCTGCCACGAGATGATGGTGGTTTGGTCTGTCGCATGATTATGACTACAGTGAGCTGCCCCTTGCCTTTTTCATCTTAGTCACCCTTCCAACATTAGTGTATATTTGTTGGGTAGTAATGGTCGATACCCTTCATGCCGTTCCTGCTATGTGCAAGGTTCATTCCGTATGCTAGCTCTGGTTCTCACATAATTATTACCTAATTTTAGTGATAAGTCAGAAGTTCAGAAACATGATCATTTCATTGCTTGCTTGACATCTCCACCTTGTGTTCTTACAGACATCACAAACATTTACTCAAAACCGAGTGCCTTCTCTCTACCCACCCTCGTTCCCTACAACCTGTTCAACCCATAGTCTTTCCACCTCAGTTAAGGGCAGTTCTGTCTGTCCAGTTACTCAGCTACAAAACCTTGGGACTGTGTTTGACTTTTCTCTCAGACCTCAAATCCAATTTATCAAGAAACCCTATTGAATGTGTGTTTGTATTACTTACAGAATCGGATCACTTCTCACCACACCCACTGCCACCACCCTTGTCCAGAGCACCACCTCTTGCCTGGATTACTGCATTAGTCTTTTATGCAACCTGGCCACTTTTACTCATGTCCCTGTGCAGTTGATTCTTCACATAGAACCTAGAGTAATCTTCTAAAAAATATTTGTTAAATCATATCACTCTTCTGTGAAAAGCGTTCTCAGGATAAAGCTTAAGGTTCCTACAATGGAATACAAGCCTCTAAACAATTTTTCTTCAGTAGAATATAAGCTCCACAGGACAGGAGTTATTATATTTTGCTCAGTGGTATTTCCACAGGGCCTGAATGATGCCAAATTCTCTTTGAGGTGCTCACTAAATATTTGTTGATTGAATGAAGAAAGGTAATGTTGAGTACAGGTCATTCATTTAGTAACTGTCTGATTGGAATGTAAATTCAGTTTGATCTAACTGCAGTACCATTCCATGTTTTCATCACTTGTCCAGTGTTCAACTTTTATGTATTGTAGACAGATATTTCAGTCGTTTCCCTAATGACTTGTCTCCTTTTTTCTTCCATGCTTTAATAAATTTTACTGGGTGAAAAATGGATTGGTGATTATGGTGAGGATGAGGGTAGTTTGCTAAGATATTTTGTGTGCATGATACTAGGATTGGAGAGGGAAGGATATCACTGTTATCTCCTCCTAGTGGCAAAAAGTGAAACTACAAGGTAAGGAGGGACTGGAAGGGGCTCTGTAGGGGAGCTTGCCTCTTTTCTTTGATAGTAATTTTTGTTTTTATGTAACTAAAAAATGTTTGCATTATACGATCTGAAAGCAGTGTTTTCTAAGCTTGTGACAGAATGTATCACAGCATTCTGCCAGGAAATAGGAGGTTAACTTATCTTTCATCATTTCCTTTTATTCTGTCAATACCAGAGATGGAGACTCACTCCTTTTGCAATAAAGCCTTCATATTTTGGAGATCATGATTAAAACACTTCCTGCTTTTCTTTGGTTTTAAATAATGTCAAATCATTTAATTGTTATACCTCAATCCTATCATCAATCTTTAGTCATTTTCATTACTTTACTGTAAGTACTTCAATTCTCCACATACTAAAGGTTAAAGAGCCTCTATTGGTATTCTTCAATAGGGGATTTTACTATTTTAGTGTTGAATGTATAAACACAGACATGATTAATTACACAGACTCTTCTGAACTGAATGCTTAACCAAAATACAGATACAGATGCATTCATAGTGTGTGTGCGTGTGCTAAGGCCTTCCCTGATGGCACTAGTAGTAAAGAACCTGCTGCCAGTGCAAGAGACATAAAAGACACGGGTTTGATCCCTAGTTGAAAAGATTCCCCTGGCGGAGGAAATGGCAACCCACTCCACTGTTGTTGCCTGGAGTATCCCCTTGGACAGAGGAGCCTGGCAAGCTACAGTCCATAGGATTGCAAAGAGCTGGACACAATGGAAGCAATACTCATAGTGTAAATACTAATATAATGCTGCTTTATGTCATAGTGATATTTTTACTTTAGTTATTATATTATTCTTTAATCTTTAGGTCACTTAAAAAAAAACCCTCTCTTTATCTGCATACTTAATACTTTAAAAAATAGTTTTAAGTAGATTTTCAGGGCCTTATGTCCTGTGTACCATTGTAGTTTTTAGATTTAGAGCACTACTCTTAATTTATGAGTGAAATGACTTTTGTGGTAACATTGCAAAAAAAGAAAGACCCTTGAGTACCACCATAAAAAAAGGTAATTCTCTGATATTTACTTTGTTTCCACATATGTTACCTGTTTTCTTTCCACTGGGCTAAGAAACACTATGATCTGGGAACTGAATTCTCAGAGATTCCTTATAAATATAAGCCCTCCTCTCCCCCAATAACATGAAGACAATGAGTCAACAATTTGTTCATGCTTCCTTTCTGATCTTAATGTTTTTAAAAATTGAAGAGATAACCTGCATCACTGGTATGAAAGGCCAATTGTAGCATAATTGCTTTTATATAAATTTAACCAGTAAAAAAATTCTTGGATTATCCCTAAAATGCAGGATAAAGATGTACTTGGTTCACCTTGATTAGCTGTTAAGATTTGCAGATTTATGCGATGGGAAGAATATAACTTGACTGAATTGTCCATTTTGACATCCATGCTCTCTTGAATAAAAATGAGCTAAGAACTATGGTTTTTTGAAAAAAGGAAAGGGACACACTTTTCCTAAATCCCTCTTTGGCTTTGAAGAGATGGTTTCTAAGAAAGATTCTTTGCCTTTGTTTCTAGAAGAATTATTTTATAACCTGATTTTCTATAATGAAATTGTCATAAATCCAGTCAATTTACTTAGAGATGCTTGATCCTTTCTTGACATTTCTTCTTCCTTAAACATAAGTGATTTGCCATCAGAGCCCATCTCAGAAAATTTTGATTAGCCAATGTCTAGCTGATCATATCCATTTTTTAGAAGCAATATATGTCATGGAAGTTGATTTTATAGAACAAGGCAGAGGTGGTACATTTTGTTGATTTTGGAAGACAGAATTTGGAAGACAGATTTGGAAGTCACGATCCCATCGAGATTCAAAGGTAGGGGCCATCTATCTGACCTCTTTATGAGTAATGGATGGATGCTCTTGAGTCACCTTGAATTTATAGGCTGATTTTGTTTTTATTTCCTTTTTCCTATGGGTGGCCTCCATAATGTAATAGGATTCTCAAAGTAATTTAGAGATGGAAACAATTTTCATGACCCAATGGGGAGGTACAGACTTCTTTACCACCCACCTAAGGGCACAGTCTTGGAAATTAAGGACTAATATGATAGATGATACTGCTTGATGTTACATAGATTGGTGTTTCTTGAGCTTTAATGTATGTCCAGATCACCAGAGGATCTTGGTAAAAATGCAGATTCTGAATCACTAGGTCTGGGTGGAGAGCAGGCCTGGAATTGGTCTCGAGGGTCTGTATTTCTAACAAGTTTCTAAGAGATGCTGCTGTTACCAGTCTGAGGCTGGCTTCACTCTGAGCAGCAAGAATGTAAGCATTTTCCCCTTTTGTAGCTGTGGATCTTTCTCTTGCTAGAGATATTATCATAGATTATAATATAGTTATTAATAAATAACAGCTTTAATTGCTAATAGTTGCACACTCGAATGGCATAACATGAGGAAAGTACCAGCACATAGAAGGTAAAAATAATTCATTTATAAATCCTTAATCAACCCAGATATTCTCCTGAAGTGACACACCAGCAAGGTCAGTCCTTTATTCATGGCAGCCCCACGCAGTCTGGGCTGTACATGGCACACTGACAGTCCTGCTGTTTGCATAGACAGGATGTGAGCATTGCCTCATGGAGTTGTGAAGTACGGTGGCCCTGACTATTCTGAGGAAACAAAGGAAAAAGAAGCAATATTATTCAGAAAAGTCATCCCAATTTTTGCTACTGTTGTTCCTTCCATTTGTTTTGTCTCGAATCATTGATCCTGAATTGGGCTCTAGTCTTGCTAATTCATTGACTTCTAACATGTAGTATTGAATAATACTATCAGACACCCAATTTACCCCCTTCATTCCCAGTTCTTACCCTTTTATCAAGATTCTAGGTCAAGGATAGTAGATTCTTAAGTATTGTTTGTATTTATTATTGTTGTTCAGTTGCTAAGTTGTGTCCAACTCTTTGCGACCTGATGAACTGAAGCATGTCAGGCTTCTCTGTCCTCCACCATCTCCTGGAGTCTGCTCAAACTCATGTCCATTGAGTTGGTGATGCCATCCAACCATCTCATCCTCTGTCATCTCCTTCTCCTCCTGCCTTCCATCTTTCCCAGCATCAGGGTCTTTTCTAATGAGGCAGTTCTTATCAGGTGGCCAAAGTATTGGAGCTTCAGCATCAGTCCTTCTAGTGAATATTCAGTGTTGATTGCCTTTGGGATTAACTGGTTTGATATCCTTGCTGTCCAAGGGGCTCTCAAGAATCTTGTTTGTATAAGCAATAGTAAACACATAGAGGACTATTTTTCAACCCCTACTCTAAGTCACATGGTAGTTGCGGCTGAGGACATCTACAGCCTTGTTGATGGGGTTGAAAGCTGCATGATCTTAGCTATAGTCTTGTGAATTTCACACTGTCCTCCCAGAAGTTATCCATTATATATAGAAAGAGCACTCTCACTTTTTAAATTAAGCAATGTGCTTTGGAAGCAACAGTAACAGATTTCTTGAAATAATTACATTTTGATTCAGAAATTTTGAGGTCTACCCTGTACTGTGGTCCCAGAAGGGCATAGCTGACTAATGACAACATTGATTTCTCTGAAGCAGTTGCCTGACTAGTATAACTGAAATTATTTTAGAGAAGTGTCACCAGTTTGTAATTTACAATTGCATCTCAGATGTGCATGTGACTTTCTTTTTGCAGAACCTTAGTTCGCAAACCCCCTTTTCTACTATTTTTTCCAATCAAAAGTAACCTAATTACTTCCAGATTTAAGTGTGGTTAACTCAGGATTTAAACTTAGTTACCCTAATATTTTCCATGTTCCTATTTTCACCTCTGCTTACAGATATCTAAGGCCTTGGAGAATTTACAGAGAGTTGTTACGTTTTCCTGGTTGTATCAGTTAGCTATTGCCATGAGATAAGCCACCCTGAAACTCAGTGTCTGATATGATAAACATGTTGCTCACGAGCCATTATCTGCTTGTTGTTCATGGTCTCAGGGATTCATTTAGGTTTCTGCAGCCCTGCTGGGCTAGGGCTCGCCTACACACTTGTCAGTTGTTTGATCTAGAATGACTTTCGCTGGGCTACCTGGGCCCGACTGGGAGTGATCTTGCATTTTCCCGCAGGGTAGCCTGGACTTCTTCAGGTAGTAGTGGCAGGGTTCCTCAAGAATACATAGAAGAGGGAATAACTCCTTGAGGTTCAGGCTCAGAATCACTCACTCCTATGCCCTTCACTCAGTGAGCCAATTTCAAGTGTTAGCAGCTCAGTCGTGTCTAACTCTGCAACCCTGTGGACGGTAGCCCGCCATGCTCCTCTGTTCAAGGCAAGAATACTGGAATGGGTTGCCATTTCCTCTTCAAGGGGATCTTCCTGACCCAGGGATCTCACTCGAGTCTCCAGCATTGCAAACAGATTTACCACCGAGCCACCAAAAGTCAGTCACAAAGCCAGATCAGTTTTAAGAGTTGGAGAAATAAATTCCACCTCTGAATGGGAGTTGTTACAAAAGCAGATTGCGAAAAATGTAAGTACAGGGAGAGGTGAAGTGTTGTGACTGTTTCTGGAATCAGTTGACTGTACTTACCCTAGGGGAGGAGACTCAGGTTTGTTGTGAAACACTCTCATCCTTGCCCACCTCTCTCTAATGTAC
>SJXQ01002449.1:125954-173132 GCA_006408695.1 Aepyceros melampus | reverse complement strand
TGTACTTTGCCCACCCTGCCCCCGCCCCCTGTTATTCAACCTCTGACCATTTGCTTAGATCTGTAGTTGGGGGCTAAATTTCCTATGATACCCTTTGATCATGATGGCTACACACTCTTGTGTTCTCCTTAGCCTGACATCAAGTTCCTTTTGGATCTCCAACTTACACAGAAGAAAACCCATTCATTAGCATTTCAAAATAATACTCTGCTTTACAAGTTAAAACTTTGCCATTTCTAGCTGATTCCGATTATGATGATTGCTTGGAAGATTGAAAGTTTAGCTGAGCCAAGCAATTTCACTGAATTAATTTCAATTTTCAGAATTTAAGGCAAAAAGATCATGTCTAAACTCATTTGTAATGGATGAAAGGGCACTAAGTTGAGTGTCAAAAATTACACACTTGTGTTGTCACTGTTCTTATTCCCTTTTGTAAAATTTCATGAACACTAATGGAAGGAAACACCAGTCTGAATTACTGGGTAAATATCAATAGCTATACTAAACAAGCCACAAGTACACATGAAGAATAGACTAAATTACCTATGTATCCTGCTTCCCCAAATCTAGTCCCATAATTATTGTCATCATCTCTGGTGCTCTACCTCCTTTGTTTTTCTTTTCTAGTCTATTTTGAAGGATGTTAGATTAACTTCCCTCAGTTTTTACATAATAGCAGGCCACTGGCTAAAAACCAGAAGTGCATCAGTTATTACCCATTAAATAATGGGTTAGTCAAAAGGTTTATTTGGATTTGCTACAGAATGGTCCAGACGCCCTTTCTTTCTTTATATTCTGTTTTGACCACCTCCATGTAACAAGTTTACTGTGGGCTGTCATGAAGCTCAGTCTATGATGTGGATGTGAAGTGGCCCAGAGGTAGGTAATATGGTATTGAACCTAGTAAAAGGTGTCCCAGAAGCACATGGTGGACTCTAGAAAGCACCCTATATTAAAGCCAGCCCTAATAGATACAGAAGGCAGGTATGAATATGGCTTTGCTCACAGGATAATCCAGACAAGTGCATTTGGGTGGCTTTTCTTCATTGCCCCAGGCTCACAACTGCTCACCCCTTCCCAGGATGCCACCAGTCATGTGACTCATGCTAGTTTGTTCATGTGAGCTGGTCAGCCAACAAGATTCTTCTTGGGGCAGAAGCATTTTTATTTATTCTAACAAGGAAGGCAACTGACATTTATTGAGAACTGACTGAATGACAGTTTCAACCCCGTGGATTTGACAGAGTCTATCCTCATTGTGCTTCCTGTTAGTGGTAGATATCAGGTCCTTCTTTTCTGTCTCTAATGTTTATTTAGCTGTACTGGGTCTTAGTTCTGGCACACGGGATCTTCGATGCCATGTACTAGATCTCGTTCCCAGACCAGGGTGGAACCTGTGCCCCCTGCATTGGGAGCAGGGAGTCTTTACCTCTGGACCCTGAAGGAAGTCCCCCTTCTTTTCTCTTATTTATGTTTCCTCTTCTGGATGCTCTCAGCACAGATTAGCTATTGATCATAGATGAATTTACTTAGGATTTAGATTGTGAAATACCAGTCTATATTCTGAATCATGACAAGCTTCCAAATCTTAGAAGATGTATGTAAATTATCATTCTTGGGAGTGTTTAGGTCCGTATGTATAGACCTGGTCAAGTAAATTTTGGCTGTTCATTTTTTAAGAGTGAGGAAAAAGGATTCAGTTAGCTATATCACTCTACATTTCTTTTTTTTTTCTTTTCCCCAGTCTTTATGCATGCTTTGTATTTACCTATGGATAGCAAAGAGTTAATTTCTAGATTTTTTTTCTTCCCCTTGGGAGATGAGCATCTCCTGGAAAGACGATTTTGGTTGCTGTTTTTGTTTTTGGCAAGCTGCAGTGGAAATGACAGAAAAATGTAAGAATGATAGGGGGAAATAATTGTAGTTGTTAGGCACATACAAACAATAGGAAGGACAATACTTATAAAATTGAAATCGCTACTCTCAAAGATGATACCGAGCAGTAAAAGCTAAGAGAAGGCAGTATTTGAGGGAATTATGGACAAAGACAGATCTCCCTGTATATCATTTGAAGCAAGGGAGGCTTGCACAGAGAATATAATGTTGGAGCTGCAATGCGTGTGTGCTCTCTTTCAGAAAAAGACAACTGATTTGTATCATAGCTCCTGAAAGTAAAGTTTTACTTGAAAAGAATTTCACATTTTGGAAACAGGGCATCTGTAAGAATATTTGCCACTTAGGAACAGAAATTGCATCTTGCCCCTAATTCGTCATCAGCCATCTACTGAGTACTTCCTACACGTGAGGGTTGGTGGCTGGTCCTGGTGCTGTTTCAAGGACCCTAGAAAGCCCACCTCCTCTTGAGGGATTTATCGTTGTCTGGAGTGGATTACTTGAGCAAACCTTCCTTTCTTTTCCAGAATGCTCTTATTTTTTAGATTTTCTTTCTGACTCTCTAGATACTTTTAGCCATTCTCCTCTTTGAGGGACCCTCCTCTTCCACCTTTCTCTTGCTGTTGATATTTCTCAGGTTCAATTAAAATCTCCTTTGCGTGATTCTGCTCCCATGTACAGATGACACAAAAAGTCTTATCTCTAAATTGAAAAGTGGCCTAAAATTCCATGCCATAATGACTAGGGTGACCATAGAATCTATTGACACAACTTGGAACATTTGCAGGGATTGAAAATCAGTGCTGTTAATTTTTTTTCTCAGGCAATTACCATAAACAAAAAGCATCCTGGGAAAATCTGTAGCTATGGTCACCCTACATGTCCCTAGGAGCCCATTGGATAGTTCTACTTGGATATGTTTCAGGCACTAAATTTGATGAGCTGAGTGAACTCCACTTCCTGCCCTTCCATTTCTGCTCCTTTTGCATTTTCCATCTCAACATAGTCATCTTTCCAGTTGCCCAAGCCAGAAATACAGTTAGTAGCCATAACTTTTCCCGATCCCTCACCTTCTCTTTTATGGGCCACCAAATTCCATCATATGTTCACTTAATGAAGACTTCTGAATCTGTCCCCTGGGTCCATGTCTTCATGCCTGTCGCTCTTGATTTAGTTGAGGCTCTTAGTTTCTCAGCTGGCTTAGGAAATAGCCAATTAAAGAGTGTGCTGCAGACCTTCTGACCTGAATTCCTTGAATCCATTCTTTGCATTGCTTATAGCTTGTGCGTGTAAATATATATATCACTCCTCAGTTTAAAATCTTTCAAACTTCCTCCAGATTTCCTTCAGGATGATGTCTAATTTCCTTAATAGGACATTAAAACCCACTGTGACTTGGCTCTTATGTGCCTTTCAGCCTCCTTTCTCATCGTTCCTCACCCGAAGCTTACTGTGCTGTTCATTCCGCCCTCAGCAGCTGGACTAGCCTTCACTCTTCCTCCTTTCTCTCATTTGGGATCACTCTTCACATCTCTTACTGGCTGCTACTTCTCCAGGAAACTATTCTTAAACCTTTCTTGAACATTGGGTTTTATTCTTTCTTAAAGAGCAATTCTGATCACAATTTTCCCTCAAATGTTCAATTCTCTATTATGTTCTTTTCATCTTTAAAATGTTATACAGTGAAATACACAGGTCTTCATTGAACTATTGGATGAGTTTTGACAAATGTCTGCACTCATTTATCCAGCACCCCATCAAGATATAAGACATTTATAATCACCCCTCAAAGTTCCCTCATGCCTCCTTCCAGTCTACCTCTGTCAACCATTATTCAGATTTTATTGCCATTCATTAATTTTGCCTTTCTCTAATTTCTTATAAATTACTTATTTTCATTAAATAATAAACCAATATTCATGCTTATGAAATGCATTGCTTTATTAGATTTTCTAGTGGACACATGCCTGTGTGCTAAGTCCCTCAGTTGTGTCTGACTTTTTGTGACCCCAAGGACTGTAGCCCTCCAGGCTCGTCTGTCGATGGAATTCTCCAGGCAAGAATACTGGAGTGGGTTGCCATACCCTCCTCCAGGGGATCTTCCCGACCCCCTTAAATGTATAATGTTGATATAGACAACTTTCAAGGTATTTCACTGTATACTTGCTATCACCCTCAGAAATTACGGTCATGGTGTAGGCTGGCTTTACATTTTCATAGACTGCTTAAGCCTATGTTTTGGAAATTCAATGGCATCTTCTTTTTCTCTTATAAAAATGATGAAGAGGCTGGGTGTCTGCCTCATTCAGCAAGACTCTGCTTAATAAGGCACACTTGTAGCGTTAGAAAAGATGCCAGGTATGAGCCAGAATGCATGAAACTTGAGCGAGACTCCTAATGAGCTCTGTAGGGGCAGTTGCACAATGGAATTCCAAATAAGGAGAAGCTAATTGTCAGCCAAATTTGCAGTCAAGGGGAAGGATCAGCACCTGTATTAAGGTCTTTTCATGCATCACTTCTTCACTGAGGCCATTTTTGTAACAGGGACTTCTCCCCAAAAGTGGGGCAGGAGAATTCTTCATCAAATTGCAAAGCAAATGGATTCAAATGAGGGCAAGCACTGTATCCAGTTCACACAATTAATGATTCCACAGCATTAACAACAGTGTCTGACATAGAACAGACCCTTAATGAATAGTGATAAATAAATGAACAAATCATTTTGGCTATTCCTAATGCATGGGAGTAGCTGTTGAATTTTTGAGGATGCTATCATATTTCATAATATTCTGAGGAAATGAAGTACTTTCATTTCCTAAAACAATATTTGTTCAGCTCCTCAGTGAAATATTGTGTGTAGAAAATGGAATAGTTGAGACGTTTGGAGGGGCTAATGATGAAGAAGTTTTGATAATTTTAGATGGTCTGTATTTGGAGCCAGACTCCTTCCACCTGACAGAGGCTAAAACTGCCAGCAGTTTTCAACTTGTGATCAAGGAACTGAATTGCCACCCAACCATAGTTCAGTCCCCATTCAGCAACCATTTCCACGCACACAGCGCCTTTCAATTGTGAACCTCTGAAGGGCTATACTTTTGGAAAAAAATAATAATTTTCATTTTCCTCAATGTAACCTATAAACCATACGTATACCCCATATTTTTATGAAATTGCTATAGAACTGAGAAAATAGGTATTGACCGAGGCAAAGGACCAATTCTAACTCTTTTAAGCATGGTGTAGTAGTTTATCAGACTATCTGGAGTTGTAGCTTAGCTGGTGAATGTTGCAGATTGCAAAGTCACTCTGCCTCTGAGGACTGTTTTGAAAGTAAATTCTACATTAATGGGTATCATCGCAAATTGTTTATCCTAAAGAGAATGTGTCTACTCGGGCAAGTAGGTATTTTGTGTGTGCTTCCTTGAGGAGCTAAAAGCCATTACTCCTTGATGGTTCAGTGGGTTAAGAATCCACTGCAATGCAGGAGACACAGGAGATGTGGGTTTGATCCCTGGGTCAGGAGGATCCCCTGGGTTGGGGAGATCCCCTGGAGTAGGAAATGGCAACCCACTCCAGTATTCTTGCCTGGGAAGTCCCGTGGACAGAGGAGCCTGGCGGGCTACAGCCCATGGGGTCACAAGAGTCAGACACGACTGAGTGACTAAGCAGGCAGGTAAAGTAATAATTACACATGTTCATTAAATATATTAAAAATGTAATTGGAAATCTGATATGGGATACTGGATGGTGGAACTAAGAAAGATTAATCAGGTGAATGGACCAGAGAAGAAAAGTAAGAGTTGTGGCTGGCGGAATTATCTTGACAAAGCCATTGGACTTCCTCAGATTTCAAGTTCCTGGTTTGCAAAATGAGAAGGTTAAGTTATTTGATCTTTGAAATCTCTGTATTTCTAGCTGAAATGTAAGCATCCTCATGATGAGAATAAGATAGTTTGTAGCTGGCTTTTTAGAAAGAGTTATGAATCCACTTAAATCAGAAACTAAACACCAGTGAACAGGACCTATATAATAATGGCTGAAGCACTGCCATTACCAACCACTGTGGGCCCCATGGGCTGGGGTAGATGACTCTTAAGCATTAGTTCATACATACATACATATGTATATACACACACACACACACACACACACATATATATTTGGAGGAAATTTGAAAGTCTACAAAATAGTCAAGGAGGTGAATTCCTTTGGTTCCTGTTAAACTGTACTGTAAGGTATTCTGTTTGTGTCTCAGCAATGGTGAAATTACCCTAACATTTCTTTGCAATGAGTATTGAGTAATTAAATATGGAAGTGTTCTATTTCTCTGGTGGGAAAGTCATCAGAAGGAGAGAGACCACAGGGAAGAAGATAGGAGAATAGAATCCGGGTGATTAAAACCCAACAAGTTCACACCAAGATTGAAAGGGCTTGTTTTTAGGGCAACACAAGTTCTTAAAGCACTTTAAATACAACACAAGGCAACTTAGTCACTTTATAATTATCAATTCGTTTTGGCCAGGGAAATGAAGTGTTCTTATGGAGATCTTTTCTGCTCAGCAAGTAAAGTTGAAATGTAGGGAAGCAGAGCAATGAAAGCAGCTCATGCTGTGCGTGGGGCTGAAGCACTGCCATTAGCGAGCACCATGGGCCCTGTGGGCTGGGGTAGATGACGCTTAAGCATTAGTTCGTATTTTTCCAATTAAGCATAAGTTGTGTTTCTTTATGTGTTACAAAAGAGTAGTCATTTAGTCCCCATAAGGAGTATTTTATCAAAAGCAATGATTATGGCCAGAAACAAAGGAGCCTGTAACTGGATTCTAGGCCACCGTCTTTCTAACTGGATTCAATTCCATACATAGCTAATTGTGATGTAATGGTGATAGCTTTTGGAATGAAAATAGTTGGCAATAGAATAGGAAGCTAGCAAGATATTAGGAAAGAAATGATGAAATGAGCTGATTTATGACATAATAAGCATTTACTGTTTAGCTTGAATTTTGTCTTAACCTGTTACCTGTTCAGTTTATATGAGTTTGTCTTTCTGGTCTTAGTTTATGGTTATAGACCTGAGATTTCCTTGGAAGAGATACATCAGGTAGGTTAGATACCTTCCAATTTCAACTTTAGATTTAGGTGAAAGATAATGTATTGTATCACAATGTTATTTTAATAGGAATTCTCTATTTTATGCCTACTAATATGTACATAATCTATTACCCTCAAAAGGAGTCTCCCATGTACATCATTCCAAGATAGGCCAGGAGCTCCAGGTTGTACAAATGGCAGATCAGGTGATGATGCCTCTGTAAACTTAGAAGGTGTGCTTCCCTGGTGGACTCATACAGACTTTGCTCTTATATGGGCACCAAATCAGATCCAATAGCCCATTAAATGGGAGTGCAGTCTGCTTGTGGCAGTCGTCATTGCCTCATTAGCAATAGAACATGGTGGTTGTGAATTCGAGACCCATCACCTCTACCAACTAGTTGTGTTTCTCCTCTGAAAAAGCAGAGGTAAGAATAATGCAATTAGGGTTTATTGTGGATAAAACAAGGAAACATCAGTAGACCACCTGATGTGTAGTACATTCATCGGTGCCAAAGGCTAATCTGACCAGCCAGCCAGAGAATTAACCCTTCTCATCATATTCCCTATACTGTTTCATGTGCATGTGATTCTCAAATTTGGGTCAAATTAGGAGTTCTTCCTTGTTAGAATCCTGCTTGAGGGAATCACAGGATGTTTTGTCTATTTACTTGTTATTTTTAAACAAATTTTATTTTTTAATTAAAAAAAGTTTTTTGGGGGGGCACACTGTGCAGTATGCAGGATCCTAGTTCCCTGACCAGGGACTGAACACGTGCCCCCTGCACTGGGAGCGTGGAGTCAAAATCCCTGGACAGCCAAGCAAGTCCCTCTATTTTTCAGAAGGCGACTTTAAATTCTGAATGACATGGTAGAGTTAGTGTGGAGTTGGGGATGCTGCTCAGCAACAGACATAGTCCAGGGACCTGAACTCTGAAGGGTATGCCAGGAATAAAGCTGAACATACAGTCAGATTTAGATTTTATTCCAAGTGAGAACAGAAGCAATGACAAAGGAGATGGGAGAGAACTGTCTTCAGCATGAGCCCCTGCATGGCTGGCGTGTGGGAGAGAAAAGACACACAATGGGCTGAGCTCTGTCTTGGTGGCCTCTGATCATTTGAAAGGCAGATGAAGCTAGTTTCATCCCAGCCTGTGTCACTAAGTAGAACAGGGCAGGTAATGAAGGTCCATGGCAAAAGCCAAATGAGAGCCGGGCTCTGCACTGCATGGGCTGACTTCTTAGAACATGTGCGGCAATGGCCTTGACATTAATAAGAGGACCGAGGTGCTGTCAGCTTGCAGCCACCGCTGCTTCTGAAGAGGGAACCCTAATTTGGAACACTATTTCTCCAACCTGAGTGATCACAAAAATCCCTTGAGCACTTCTTAATAATATGAATTCCTAGGCCTGAGTACAGACATCTAGGGTAGAGGCTTTCAATGGATGTTTTCTGTATGTGTGTCAGGTGATACTGAAGATAAAGCAAAAATAGGCCAAGCATAATTTGGACTTATATGCCAAATATTTCTTAGGCGTATCAGAATGAATGACAGGGGTAAGGCCAAAGACAGAGCCTCTGGAGAAGACTGCCTGGGTTCCAATCTGTGCCTTCATCCTCATCCTTATACAACGGGAAGAGAAATCACTGACTCTTGGGCTTGTGTAAAACACTGGAAGAGTGTCCAGTGCGTGATAACATTTAATCACTATTTGTGATCATTATCATGTTTTTTGACCTCTCTACCAGGAATGAAACTATGAGGGTGCACTCAATGAGAAGTAACAAGACCTAACATTTCTTCTGTAGGTCCTTCACGGTTTTAAAATGTGAGATCTTATGTCATATTCATAGCTTTGAGACCTGGGCCATGGGAAGCCCATTTAGTCTGAGAATTTGAGCTTCACATATGCTCCCCAGAGCTTCTGAAGTGTCCAGCTGGAAATCCTAGAGTGTGTCTCACTGCTTGAGGTGATGACACAAAGGCAGTAAGTACTGAGCTGTGCTTTTCCAATTTGAATGTTCACAGGAATCATCTGGGAGTTTGATAAAATGCAGATTTGGATTCAGTAGGTTTGACGTAGGCCTGAGATCCTGCTTTTCTCACAGCTTCCATGTGATGCTGACAGGGCTGCCCTGTAGACTGCACCTGGAAAAGCAAAGTGTTCTTTTAAGCATCTTAACATCCCAGATGTACATCCGGCATATGAGCTGCACTTAGGCTTATGAAGACTCCCCACAGGGTGGTAGACCTTTGCTTCCTGGGAGCAAATAGGAATGATTTTTTTTTGAGAAAAACAAGGTAGCCTCAGTAAACTCTGTTATCCATGTGGTGAAAGACAGACCAGCTTGTTCTAATTAAGCAAACTGAATGCTGTTGTATGCACCTTGCATGATCTTCCAGTGTTTGGAGCACTGAAGTTCAGTAATCAAGTGTAGCACAAAAGCTGCACTGGATATAATTTACTATTACTGGTACGGAGGCATTTTTGGGTCTTGTTGATATGTTGCAGTCATTACCCTGGCAAAGAGCAAGAGCTGGTTAACAGAGATATCCAATTGATAGAATGCTACGTAAAGCAGCTTTCAGGGTACTTTGGGTGATGATATCCAGGTGCACCCGGACAGGTGCCACACCAGGAATACATATAGCAGTCTTTGAACCATCCAGTTAGATTCATGATTTATCTATTACGTGTTATAAAAGCCAAATGAACAATACAAACTATTCCTTGAATGTGTAATTGAAAGGCTGTGTGGCATAGAGATTGATTGGGTATCTGCTTCAGTATCAATCATATTACAAATAAATGGTCAACTGCACACATTCTTAAAATGTGTACTACAAAAGAAATCAAACCATGGGGGTATTTGTGTATGGTAAAGCCTTCAGGTATGTAGGGGAATATATCTGAGTGTGAGAGAATTGAACTACAGTTCATTGGCCTTTAATAAAGTTATTTAGCTCTAATCTTTGGATGGATATACAAAAATCAGAAGTGCTTGATTCAGATAGATGCCCAGTAAAATGAAAAGGACAAAGAAAGCCTAGAATTCAAGGAAAGTAATGCTCTACAAGCTTTATCAAATCCTCCCTACCAGCACTGTAATTCTCAATAAAGCTCAGCATGATAGTTCAAAATAAAAATGGGGATGTGACAAGACAGTAACTCTTGGAGTGGTAGAGTAACTTGGAGTGGTAGGTGCAGTAACTTTCTCTTCTCTCAGTGCTTTCCCTGGGACTCTCCAAGGCACCTGAGAGAACCAAGGGGTAATACAATTTATTTTTATGTGTCCAGGAACTGAATTTTTTCTGCTTCCTTTTGTGGCATTGTGATTATTGAACTTCATATATATATATATGATTATTGAACTTCATATATATATATATATATATATGAAGTTATATATATATAAAATTTTATTTGACTGTTGCCAGGTCTTAGTTGCAGCATGTGGGATATAGTTCCCTGACCAGGGATCAAACCCTGGCCCCCTGCACTGGGAGCGCAGAGTCTTAGCCACTGGACCACCAGAGGAGTCCCTGAACTTCTCTTTTAACACCTTAACCATGAAGTGAGAAGCTAAGTATGACTTGCTGGGATAGCAACCATGCCTTGTAACAAGCAACCTCGAAATCTTCCCAACAAGTCTGCATTGATTTTGCTGTGAGTTGATGATATGCGGCAAGGCAGCTAGTCTAGACTGCGCTCAGCACGGGTAGCAGACTCCTCCTTCTGGAATCAAGGTGATACCGAGGTACAAGTGGACAGAAGTGCCCACAGGGTTTGCCACCACTCAAGCTGGGAAATGGCGTGCTGTCATGTCTGCCTTGTTCTCCCAAAGAAAGTAACGTGAGTGAAGTCCAAGTCCGGGGTGGGGAAGCCGACTCTTTAAGAAAATCATCTGCAAAGTTAGAGTGCCCAGGTACGGGGATGGTTAAGACTGGGGTTGTTTATGTAGTATACCTAGGAAGAGAAAAGGACCTGAAACTTAGATCTGTTTTAAATAAAAACTGACCTGTGTGAGGAGGAAGAGGAGGTAAAGATGATAGAGTTGCCCAACAGATTATAAGCTGCTCAGTGCAGTGTGAATTTCAGCCAAACAGTAACTGTTCCTGCCATTTTAAATCTGTCTCTTGTGCTATTTGGTGATTGGCTGGAGGTAAACTGCTTTCTGTGGGGTCCATGCCATATTTTTGACTTATCTATACTATGCTTCTAGAAAGCAATTTTATATAGGGCTTCTCTGGTGACTCAGGGCTCCCCTGTGGCTCAGTCAGTAAAGAGTCTGCCTGCAATGCAGGAGAGCTGTGTTCTATCACCTGGGTCAGGAAGATCCGCTGGAGAAGGAAATACTAACCCTCTCTAATATTCTTGCCTGGGAAATCCCATGGATAGAGGAGCCTGAAAGGCTAGTCCATGGGGTCACAAAGAGCTGGACAGGACTGAGTGACTAACACATTGTTCTTATCTGACTCTTAATTTTCTATCGCTAAATAATAAATTGCCAGAGACTTAGTGGCTTGAAAACAGTCCTCACGTATTGTCCCGTGGTGGTCTCAGTCCAGCATGGCACGGCAGGGTTCCCAGCCTAGGGCACACGGGCTGAGGCCTAGGTGTCCACCAGGCTGTGTTACCAGGAGACTCTGAGGGAAAACCTCCTCCCGAGTGCATTCTTGTCCCTGGCAGAGGATTCAGTTCCACGCAGCTGGAGAGCGGAGATCCCCATCCCAGTGCAGACCATCAGCAGGGACACTCTGCCTTAAGGGCGTGTTCATTCCTTGACACATGGTCCCCTCCATCCTCAAGCCCAGCAACAGCACCTCAGATCTCTGACTCCTCCACACTCAAAGAAGACTCTGCTTTTCAAGGGCTCATGTCATTATATCAGATCCACTTCAATGCTCTCTGTATCTTTTTTCTTTTTTTGAGACTTCCCCGTGCCATATCCTAGTTCCCCAGGGATTGAACCTGGGCCCTCAGTGGTCTAAGTGTGGCATCCTAACCACTGGACTGCCAGGGGATTTCCTGTTCTCTGTATCTTAAGATCGATTTATTATAAAATTACTTTCCAGCAGTGCCTGGATTAGTGTTTGCTGGAGTAACTGAGTGAAGGCGAGCAAACATTAGCAGCCAGGAATCTGGCACTAGCGTCTCCGAATTCTGCCTACCCAGAGTGGCCATGTCCAATAGGTGGCTTCACAGACTTTGTCCCATTGAGCCATGCCTAGCACTGTCTCATAAGCATCTTTTGTTTCTTCATCACATTAATCTCCCAGTGTCCCTGACTAACCTATCCCAGACAGAACTCTGCTCTATCATTTAGTGCCTCTCGATATGGTCTGCTGCAGTAATTTTCTTTTGTCAGCTGCTTTATTCTATTACATACGTATTGCACCTGGCAGGCAGGAAGAACATTTAAAACATTTTTGTCCATCTCTGGGACAAATTTACTGGGATCTTACAATTCACTTTTATTCAGTTAATTTGTGGCACATATTTTTCCCTCTAGTTCTCTCTCCTTTTTGTATATATCTTATACATTAAAACAATTCCAAAATGGCATGAGCTACCCATATAATCTTGCTGCTGGAATAGAGGTTTGCTGCCCTTGTGAATGCAGTTGCTCATTGATGTCAGAAATTGATTCCACATTAATTTCTTCTTTGATGATTAACAACTCAGATTTATGCAGGCTTCTCATTTTGCTGCGTGCCAAGAGATCTATTTTCCTAAGGACTCGCGACTTTTACAAACATCGTAATTATGTCCTACTCCGTTTATCCAGAAGATGGCGCTGCTGCTGCTTTGCCAGCAAAAGAGCGTCATAAAATAGGACACAGAAAGGTGGCTATTTTAGCATTTCATAATAATACACCAGGCATCCATATTGGCAAAAATATATTTAAAACATGACATTTGAAAATACGTACTGTATTACTTTTCTTCCTTATGTTTAGTTTTATAGAAGAAATCACAGCTCACTCATTAAAAGAATTGTGTTGAGGCAGAAGGGGTGGAGACCCTCTGTGCTGCTCTGTCACCATCAGGGCTCAATTGGTGATTGAACTGAATAGTTATGCTTTTGAGAAGACGGCAGCAGTGTCTGATATTAGAGACACAGATGCCCCACAGAAGCTGTCTTAACGGCTTTTACTTTTTTCTTAATTATAGTTGATTTACACTGTTGAGTTAGTTTCAGGTATACAGCAAAGCAATTCAGTTATGCATGCATCTATTTTTTTTTCAGTTTCTTTCCCCTTAGAGGTGATTCTGCTTTAAACAGTGATGTCACCAGTGGTTTCACTTAATGCATGAACTGTGCACACTGTCATTCACTGAAACTTGAGCTTATGCCTTTAAATTATTTATGTTTTAAAGACTTCTTTTTCTAAACTACATTAATACTGTGAAATATTCAATAAATGTCAGGGAGTGAACATTCTTTTATGCCTAGAAACTTCACACTGAAATGTAAAATTTGGTATTCAGCTGTTGAGGTGCTGGATGTTTTAGCAGTGGATCAATTCCTCTTAACTAGTGCTGTAATAGTCTTCCCCTATTCTCCTTTCATGTGAGGCCATGAAGAAATAAAATGGAGGGAAATAGGGACTAAACATTTGCTACTGACATGAAATCAAGACAAAAAGTGATTTCTACCTAAAATAAGAGGCTTGGAAGCAAATGGACAGTGAATGCTTCAGGGAGGTGGTATATTTCCTTTTAAAATATCTTAATTCCAGGAATTACTCAATATACTGGATATTTTTATGAATGTTGATGTTCACATCATGGCACATCTTTTTTTTTTAATTTGCTACATTTTAATCTATATCCAGTGATTTTTATAGTATCTTACTAGATGTCTTGGTTTTACTAGCTCCTAGTCATTCACTTCTTCTTTCAACAATTATTTATTTCATGTCTATTTCATGACTGGCACTGCTCTAGGTTCTACACAGTATAGAATCCCTGCTCTAATGGAGCATACAGTCTAGTGGAAGAAGGCAGGAATTGTGGGTTGCATTGAGTCCCCTGGAAGATAGGTTGTAGTCCTAAACTCCAGTATCTGTGAATGTGACCTTATTTGGAAAGAGTTTCTGAGTAGATGTAATCAAGTTAAAATGAGGTAGTACTGCAATCGGGTGGTCTGCAGTCCAATGATTGGTGTTCTTACACGAAGAGGGAAATTCGGACACAGACACCAACCAGAGGGGGAAAACGCCATGTGAGGACAGAGGTAGAGATTGGAGAGATGAGTCTAGAAGCCAGGGAATGCCAAGAATTGCCAGCAACCCCTGAAGCTTGGAAGAGGCAAGGAAGGATCCACCCTTAGAACCTTCGGTGGGAGTACCTGAGCACCTTGCTTTTGGAATTGTAGCCTCCAAGATGTTGAAAAACTAGACTTCTATTGTTATAAGCTACCCAGTTTGTGGTAATTTGTTTCACCAACCCTGGGAAACTAATACAACAGGTAAGAAAAAAATAGCAAATTAGATAATATATTAAGAGGTAGTTTTCAAAAAATAATGCTAGGAAGGGGGATCGAGAGCATCTGGCAGGTTGCAATTTTCTTTTCTTTTTGGCCATGCAGGAGCTTCATCGCTGCATGTGGACTTTCTCTAGTACTCTGTCTAGGCTTCTCATTGCGGTGGCTTCTTGTTGTGGAGCACAGGCTCTAGGCGCATGAGCTTCAGTAGTTGCAGCACTCAGGCTCAGTACTTATGGTGCATGGGCTTAGTTGCTCCAGGGCGTGTGGAATCTTGCTGGACCAGGGGTTGAACTTGTGTCTCCTGCACTGGCAGGCAGATTCCTATCTGCCTATCCTCCACTAGAGAAGTCCCAAGTTGCAATTTTAAATAGAGTAGTCAGAGGAGACCTTGCTGAGACGGTGACATTTGCACAAAGAGTTAAAGGAATTGATGGATACAGCAATATAGTTATTTGAAAAGATTGATTGGTCCAGGCAGAGGAAACAGCAGGTGCAAAAGTTCTGAGGCAGGAGAGCTTCTGTGTTGTATTAGTTTCCTAGGGCTGCTGTAAAAATGACCACAAACAGGGTGGCTTAAAACAACAGAAACTTATTCTCTCACAGGTCTGGGAGTCAGAAGTCTGAAAGCAAGATGTCAGCAAGGCCACATGCTTACTGAAGTTTCCATAAGAGAAGCCTTCCTGGCTTCTTCCAGCTTCTTGGTGGTTCAAGGTGTTTGTTACCTGTGGTTGCATCAGTCTTATCCTTTGTCTTCACATGACTTTCTCCTCTGTGTCTCTGGCTTGGCCTTCTCCTCTGTATATCTGTGTCTCCTCCTCTTCTGTTATTTATAAGGATGTATCATTGGATTTAGGGTCTCCCCATATTATACAGAACGATCGCACCTCAAGATGTTTGCCTTCATTGTATCTGCAAAGGGTCTTTTCCTCCCCCCCTCAAATCAGGCTGTATTTACAGGTGATGGGGGATACATCTTTTTGAGGCCACCATTCAACCCACTGCATGTGTCTTTGGGCAACAGGACGGAGGTCAGCAGGGCTGGACTGGAGAGGTGGAGAGTAAGAGAAGTAGGAGACGGTGCTGGAAAAGAATCCGAGTAGAAAGGGTAAGGATAACATGGGGCCTCAGAGATTGCTGTCCAGGCTCCAGCTGTCACTCTGAGTTAGAAGAAATACATGGGCTATTCATTAGGAGTTGATTGCTTGACAAGTCTGAGTTTTAAAAAATTGGAGAAAAGCAGCTAGAGTGTTTAGTTGAGTGCCTTGTTATTTCTTCATCAAGGCTGAAAAACTGTAGTGCTTTTTATCTGAAGCTCAAGCAAAACTGAAAAGGTAAGCAGCTTCCCTAAGTCACTTCCAGACTAGATCACCACCATTCACCAGGGCATCTTTGGACCTGTCGTATCTCAGTTGGAAGAGGGAAGATAAGTACCCCCCCCCCGCCCCCACCAGAAGGTGCAGATCAGCTCCTGTATCTGTTTTCTGCCTTTGAAGGCTTTTAGCTCAGAATTCCAGGTCACAGTGCCAGGTCAGTGCTTTCATGCAGTCTGTATTTATTGTGTATAGATTCCTTTTCTGCCTGGAGGAGAAACACTCAGAGTCCATCCCCAGTGCAAAGAATGTCCTTACGGCATGGGCTAGTCTTTCTGTCCACACTGACTCTACATTTATTGCCTGTGATCTTTGCAAGCAGGGGTTTTCAATGTGGTCTTACTGAGCATTTCAGGCCTGTTGTACAGTAATACTAAGGCATGATAAGAGAATAAAATACAGCATCGAGGGCAGCTATTGTTGTTATTACTTTTTTTAATCAAGTCCCTGCCACTACCAGTGGCTTCTATGATCTATTCTCAACTCAGCAGCCAGAAGGATTTTTTTTAAGCATGTCAGTTGTTAGTCCTCTACTCAAAATCCTCCTATAGCTCTGCATCTCACTCAGCATCAAAATCAAGTTCTTACCATGGACTTTGAGACCCTAAGGGATCTGGCCCCTGTTACTCCTTAAACTTCCTCTCCTGCCGCTGTCACATGCCCCCCGCCCCCGCCCTTCCTGTTTCTGGATTTTGCCAAGACTGCTCCAGCCTCAGGGCCTTTGCACAGCAGCCAGGAATATGTATGCCTTATTCAGGTCTCTGCATAAATGTCAGCTTACAGAGAGGCCAGCCTGCCTTGATCAACCTGCTTAAAGCAGCCCCCGCTCTCTTGCCACCCCCAGCTGCTCCCTCTTTGTGCCCTTACCCCATAGCATCTATCACTGTCAGCTTTATTAATGTATCACTTTATTCTTTTCTTAAGCTCTGTGACATGATGGAAGTCACTGCTTCATGCTCAGCACTGGAACAGTGCCTGGCACATACTGGGTATTTAATAAATATTTAATAATGAATACAATGTGCCCGACATACTGTGATACAGCATTAATACATTATCTCATTTTATCCTCACAAAGAAAATATCATGTTATTATCCACATTTTACATGTTAGAAAACTGAAGCTATAAGTTAAGTAAATTTCACAAAATTGCAAAAAGTGGTCGAGATGGAACTGAAATCTGGACAAATGCAAGTCTGGGCTGTGAAATGGTCCATTTTATAGATAGTATAATAGGACAGAAAGCTTGGGTCATGTTTTCAGGGTCACAGTGCTAGAATGCAGTAGAGCCAGGGTTCAGATCCAGTTTTGATAAATCATAAAGTCCTTATTTTTAACCACTATAGTAAATGTGGTGAGCCAAATCCATGGCTTATCTTTTTAAAAGATTATAGTAAAAAACTCCATGTAACATACTATCTTTATCATTTTGAAGGGTACAGTTTAGCAGTGTTAAGTATTCACACGGTGAATTATTCACATGTGAAGTATTGAATGGTGAAGTATGGTGCACCAGATCTCTGGAACTTTCTTATCTTGCAAAACTGAAACTCTATCCCCATGAAGCACCAAGTCCTCATTACCCCTTCCCCCAAAACCTTGGTAGCCACCTTTCTACTTTTTGTTTCTAAGAGTTTGACTACTTTAGATACCTTGTAGGAGTCAAATCATACAGTTTTTGTCTTTTTCAGACTGACTTATTTCTTCATTTCACTTAGCACAATGCCTTTAAGTTTCATCCATGTTGTAACATGAGATGGCATTTCCTTCTTAAGGTTGAATGACTTTCTCTTGATGTATGTACCGTTTTTCCTTATCTATTAATCCTGGACAAACATTAGGTTGCTTTCATCTCTTGACTGTTACAAATAATGCTGCATTGGACACAGATGCATAAAGATCTGTTTGAGATCCTGCTTTGGAAATCTTCGGGGGCATAAACCCAGACATTGCTGATCATTTTAAAAGTTCTATAACTATTCCAAAGAATGTTAGTGAGATTTCTGTAATCCCTTTTTGGCCCTAGTCTTTAATTTATGAAAAAAATTTTCATTTCTTTGATGCTGTGACTATGTTCTTTCAGTATTTGAGGTCAAGTAATCTAACATCCATCTATTCTAAAATGTCAGACAAGTCTGTTAATCATTTATTTTCAAGGAAAAAGGACTCACCCACAATTTATTTTACATTTTATTGATTTGTCTGCTCGACTCCTTAGTGATAAATTGATGAAAGATTCTAGTGATAACTTCCATTTGGTCTTACCCTAAACCTTAGATTGCTATTCATAGCCTCAGGAATCTGAACTTTGATAAAATTTCCTAGTATTTTCCCCTCTCTTTCTTGCCTTTGGAAATGTATTTAAAATTTTTAAAAAATTGATTTGATGTAATAAAGGAGAAGGAAATGGCAACTCACTCCAGTGTTCTTGCTTGCAGAATCCCAGGGACAGAGGAGCCTAGTGGGCTGCCGTCTATGGGGTCACACAGAGTTGGACACAACTGAAGCAACTTAGCAGCAGCAGCATATGTAATATGATTGCTATTGTAATGATAGTTAAAACCTCTATCATGTCACATAATAATCATTTTTTTGTAGTGAGAATAATTATTATAAGATCTAGTCTCTTTCCAAGTTTGATTATAACAGGGTGTTTTCTATATTCATCACACTGTGCATCAGACCTCTGGGAGTTATTTGTCTACTAATTGTAAGTTTGTATCCTTAAATCAGAGAAGGCAATGGCACCCCACTCCAGTACTCTTGCCTGGAAAATCCCACGGATGGAGGAGCTTGGTAGGCTGCAGTCCATGGGGTCGCTAAGAGTCAGACATGACTGAGTGACTTCACTTTCACTTTTCACTTTCATGCATTGGAGAAGGAAATGGAAACCCACTCCAGTGTTCTTGCCTGGAGAATCCCAGGGACGGGGGAGCCTGGTTGGCTGCCGTCTATGGGGCTGCACTGAGTCGGACACGACTGAAGCGACTTAGCGGCAGCGGCAGCAGCAGCATCCTTTTTTTTAAATTAATTTTTATTTTTTTTAGTTTGTTTGCTTTACAATACTGTATTCATTTTGCTATACATTGACATGAATCAGCCACGAGTGTACATGAACTCCCAGTCCTGACCCCCCCCTCCCCCTTCCCAACCCACACCATCTCTGGATTATCCCCATGCATCAGTCCCAAGCATCCTGCATCGAACCTAGACCAGCAATTTGTTTCACTTATGATATCATACATGTTACACTGCCACTCTCCCAAATCATCCCACCCTCTCCCTCTCCCACAGAGTCCAAAAGGCTGTTCTATACATCTGTGTCTCTTTTGAGCAGCAGCATTCTTAAACAACATCTATTTTATCCCCTCACCTCACCCCCGGTAACCACCATTCTACTCCATATTTATGAGTTCAGCTTGTTTAAAGCCAACATATAAGTGAGATCATAGAGTATTCGCCTTTCTCTGTATGACTTATCTCACTTAGCATAATGTCTTTAAGGCTCATCCATGTGGTTATGGATGGCAGGATTTTCTTCTTTTTCATGACTGAATAGCATTCCCTTGAAGCTATTAACCACATCTTCTTAATCCACTCATCTGTTGACAGGCACTTAGGTGGATTCCGTATCTTGACAATTGTGAATAATGTTGCAGTCATTGTGAGAGTACATGTATCTTTTTGATACTCTGGTTTCATTTCCTTTGGATAAATACCCAGAAGTGGGATTGCTGGACCAACTGTAGTTCTGTTTTTAGTTTTTTGAAGACTCTTCATACTGTTCTCCATAATATTGGTACCACTTTACCCTCCCAGTGACAGTGCACAAGGGTTCTCTTTTTCTACTCACTTGCCATCACTAACTATTTCTTACATTTGTCTTTTTGGTAATAGTCATCCAGTCAGGTTTGTGGTAATAACTCACTGTGGTTTTGATTTTCATTTTCCTGATGGTTAGTGATACTGAGCATCTTTCATGTACCTATTGGCCACATGAGAAATGTCTATTCAGATCCTTTGACCATTTTTTAAATTGAGTTACTTGTTTTATGAGTTCCTTGTATAGTTTGGTCTTGACCCCTTTCCAAATCTTTTCTCCCATTCTGTATGCTGCCTTTACACTCTGTTGTTTGTTTCCTTTGCTTTGTAGAAGTTTCTAATACCTCAAATAAAGTGTAAATAGTAAAGGGAATGTGGACATCTTTGCCTTATTCCTTATAGCTTTCATGCTCGTAGTGTTTCTTTCTTAAATAAAATGCTGGATTTGCGCCCTGTGTATCATCATATTTAGAAAAATAATCATTTAATCATTAATGGGATGCTGAGTATTGTTGAGTACCTTTTTGGCATCTGTGAAGTTTATTACATAATCTTTTTACTGAGCCCTGTTAATACAGTGAGTTGTTTTAATAAGTTAAACTTTTTGAGAAAACTCTACTTGTCTATGATATAATGAATTCTGTTTGCTAATATTTTATTTAGAAATTTCGCTTTGGTAGTCAGAAGTGACAGTGATCTATGCATTTCATTATTGTTCACTTTTTCTTAAGTTTTGGTATCAATATTTCATTCCCTTCCTAAAAATACTTTGTAAATGTTTCTTTTTCTGTGCTCTGAAACCATTAAGTGGCATTGCATCTCTTTAGCGTTTGCTGAGTTGACTGTATTCTCTTGTATCTGGGCCAGATCTTTTGGGGAGGGGGCATTATTTGATGTCTTTCTCTATTTCTTCTACGTTTGTTCGTCTCTCTAAACTTTCTCTATTAGCATTAATTTTAGTAAATTATATTTCTTAAAAATTATAAATTTAACCTACATTTCTCAGATACTTGCAAAGAATACCTTAGTTAAGATTTTTCCATCAGTTCTAATCCTGGCAAGAAACAGATGGTATGTTTAACCTGAGTATTTTGAGGAAAGAGAAAGAAATGGCAACCCACTCCAGTGTTCTTGCCTGGAAAAATCCATGGACATAGGAGCCTGCCAGGCTCCAATCCATGGGGTCGCAAATGAGTAGGACACAACTTGGTGACTAAACAAACAATTTTGAAGAAAGTTAAATTGAAGGGCAGTGTACAAATATGTGGGCAAAGTTAAGAAAATCAAAGAGGAAGAGTATAGAGCTCTGGGCTTGTAACAGTGAGGAACTCTCAGTGATCCAGGGATGGGGTACAGAGATGGCCTGATTACTAGAGCCCAGGGAGGGTGGTTTTCTAGTGCGGGCTACTTGGCAGGAGCGGTAGCTTTTGAGAGGAGTGCAGCCTAGTGGGAGGGCCCTTAGGGGAATAAATAGCCCAATGTCATTTCCTTACCATTCTCTGATTCTCCATTTAGCCAAACCCAGATGGAAACCAGGGGGGCAAAAAAGCTTGCAGTGTTCATGAGTCAGCCCTCCCTCTGCACACGACAGGGAAAAGAAAGTAGGGAGGGGTGATGGGAGCAGTCTAGCAGAATTTTTAAAATTTAGTCTTTTAGTTATTGTCTTATCCATGCCATTTCTTATTTTGTATATTTTGTGCTTTCTTTTCTTTCTTTCTTTCTTTTTTAAACTAACTTTATTCATTTATTTCGCTGCACCAGGTCTTAGGTGTGGCACTATGGGATCCTTGATCTTCATGGCTACATGTGGGATCCTGTCCCCTTACCAGGGATAGAACCCCAGCCTCCTGAGTTGGGAGCTCAGAGTCTTAGCCACTGAACCACCAGGGAAGGATTATTTTCCCGATGAGGTTAACTAGTGGCTGATCTGTAAATTTCTTTAGAAAAGCTTATTGCTTCCATTTTATCTTTTTTCAACCTAATTGAATTTTGCTTTTTTGTCTTTATTATTTTCTTTCTACTTTTTTCATTTACTTTTAAAATTTAGATTCCAGTTTTAGTGAAAGGAAGTTAGCAAAGAAGTGGTCCTGTGACAATGAGCTAAGTCCTATAGTCATTTTTCATGAAGTTCATTGTGTGAATTTTCTTTTATTTTCTATGCTTTTCCTGTGATCTACAAGGTGACATACAATTTTGATGAGGAAGGTTTAATTTTTCATAATTCCAGTGCTCTAAAGAAGACAGAATATAAAATATAATAGACTTTTTATGACTTGCTTTGGAAAGAGAAGAAAACAATATTCTTGCTGTTAAATTCAATAAAGGGAAAATTGTGATCCTTAAAACCAAAAAAAAAAAAAGATGATGCTCCGCCATAGTCAGTGATATGGGCACTTAGAGTAGCTTGGAACTAGCTGTGTGCTCAGCTCTCCTTGTGACCAAACATATTTTTCTGATTCATTCCATTTAAACATTTGGTTTATATTTTTGACCTATGTTCAGTATGTGAATATAGGCTTGCTAAATAAATGTATTGTTGTTGTTCAGTTACTCAGTTATGTCTGACTAAATATTTTCCCCAAACTCTGATACTACTTTTGGGGGGAAAAAAAAGTTAAAAAACTCTCTTAATGTGGTAAAGCTCCCTCACCAAAGGATGATAATAAACTATGATGTTAACAGTCTGAGCAAATCCTTTGTCATCTGTGAAGTCATTATGCTGAGCAATAGCTGACATAATGAACCACTTACTTGTAATAACATGTATTTTTTTTTTTACAAAGCAAGCAAACCCTCCCCAACTAAGCCCAACTAATGGGTATGTTTCCAAAAAAGTATGTTTCAGAAGCAAAATCTCACATGCTTAGATGTTTTTTCCTCCTCTGGACTTTTTTTTACATTGATGAATGAGCTATTGTGCTAATTATTATCTGGAAAGTTACTTACTGACAGTTGAATATACTTCCTTATATTGATTATCTTGAAGGGGTACAGTGAATTCATCAAACACTTTTCTACTTTATTAAGCTTAAGAAATGGTAAAGCAGATTTCAAATTTAGTCAAGAAAAGAACATAGAGAAGGCTGAGATGTCTGATGTATAAAGGTTCCCAGAAACTTACATAACTACTAAGGAATCAATGTATGCTTATTGAATAAAAAAAAAGTAAATTTTCGTAGTTTGAGTACTGATGGAGGAAAAGAATACAAGAGTGAACAAAGGCAAAGTGAAAAATTAAGTGATAACTCATGCTGAATTTCAATGTGGGATATCAAGAAAACAAATACAATATATTGTGAAGTTCATGGGAATATAATTAAGGTTGTAATATTAAAAGTTGCTTGAGTTAATAAGAAAAACTTACTAATGTTACTCATTTGTGAATAACTCAGGGAAATGAGGGCTATAAAATATGTTTCTAGTCATAGCTCTATATATTGTTATTAAAAAATTTTTGTTTCTCAAGTCCAATGGGAAATATGTATTGGAAAGCCTAGTTAAAATAAGGCATACACACACACACACACACACACACACACACGCATGCATACATATACACACATAAATCATTTCCAGCTCTTTGTGACACCATAGACTATAGCCTACCAGGTTCTTCTGTCCATGGGATTCTCTGGGCAAAAATACTGAAGTAGGTAGCCATTCCCTTCTCCAGGGGATCTTCCTGATCCAAGGATCAAACCTGGGTCTCCTGCATTGCAGGTGGATTCTTCACCATCTGAGCCACCAGGGAAGCCTCTGTGTGTGTGTGTGTGTATGTGTGTGTATGAGTGAGATCAAACTATGAACTTTAAAACTAAGTACGGAAATTTCATATAATTAGATATTGGGTGGCCTCTGAGAACATGGTAGTCAAATCTTTAGCACCACTCCAGGGTTTTAGTAGTTTGTTCTATTTTTTTTTTCAAAGTTTCACTTAAATTTTCTCTCCATGGTTTTGTTACTGCTAAATTTCATCAATAAATGTTGTCACTAAAAATTATTGTCAAGCTGACTTTTTGTACCAATGTTATAATTTAAAATAAAGTCATTTCCTTTTTCTAACCTTACAAATGGGCTTTTTAACAATAATATCATCTATCTACTCATAGCTATGTATTCAAAGCTAACTCAAGGATAAGACATTGGTTCATTTTGGTCTGTCTGCCTCATTTTTAACAAATAATTTGGAACACCAGAATGGAAACTCTTAAGATATGGCACATACTTCAGAGCCTTAGAGATAGTGATGTATGGTTAAAAGGGGTTGGTACATACAACCTGGTGGCTTAAGAGAGCTTCCCCAATCCCCAAGACAATCGAATTTTATTTTATTTCTTATTAAAAATATTTATTTATTTATATTTGGCTGTGTCAGGCCCTAATTATGGCAAGTGGACTCTGTAGTCGTGACACATGGGCTTAGTTGCCCTGCAGCATGTGGGATGTTAGTGCCCCGATCAGGGATTGAACCTGCGTCCTCTGCATTGGAAAGTGGATTCTTAACCTCTGGACCACCAGAGAAGTCCTGACAATTGAGTTTTAAATCACACTTGACTCATCTAAGACACTTGGGAAAAGGTACTCTATTATTAGCTCTTTTGAAAATGTGTTCAAACTCTCATTATGGATGCACCCTGGGGAAGACTGAGAGGTAGGCAAAGAGGGCAGGACAGGGAGCACGAGGTGGCGGTTCCTGGAAAGACTTGATCCGTGCCTTCGGTGGGAATATCTGAGTTCTCTTCATACCTTGTCTAGGCAGGACCCTCTTCAAAAGGCTTTTGTGCAGTGATCACAGGGAGAGTCCATGAAAGTGGCTCATCCTGTAATCTGGATGACCAAGTGCCATTCCACCCTGTGAAACCAGAGCCAAGGGTTGTGTGGAGCGTCCAGCACTCCCTTTCATGATGGGTCTGCTACACTGTGGAGCCCAGGACAATGTAAATAACAGATAAAAGCTACCATAGAAGATGAGTGTCTGATGAACTTAGGGATAGGTCAGCCCAGTGCATTCTTGTCAGAAAAGACGAAAGCCAGGCTCAGGGCAATTAAAGGTCACATACTGGTAGAGTAGAAAATTCAAACCCTAATCCTTATCCCCTGATTCCTTCTCTCGGATCCTTCTTGTATATATCATTCTTTCCATTCCCTGGGACAAAAATCAATGAGTTCTAAGCCCCAGTTCATCCACAGCTTCTTCAATGCTGCCATTACTACTATCTACCTCTACTACAAATTCTAGCTAACAGTGATAAAGCGCCCACTGTATGTCAGACCCTGTTCTCAATTACTTACCTATGTTAGCTAATTTCAGTTTCACAAAGATTCCAGGATAGATTCATCATAATCCCCCTGTTATAGGTGAGGGATTGACATTTAAAGAGATCGAGTGTCGTGCTTGAGGTTATAGCCCTAGGTGATAATTATTGTAGTAAAATAAATCCCTTAAGCATTCAGATAGTCCACTCTGGTTGAGTCCATGAGATGTAGAATTGCGTGGTAGACATCGTGAGCTGCATCTGGTTTGCCCCGCCCCACCCAGTCTTCTCTCTCTCTCACACACACACATGCATATGTACAATCAATGATGTTTGTTTAGAACATGACTGAGGATGTTTAGCTAAGATTCTTCTGACAGGACCCTTTGCAGGACATTTGTCTGGTGAGCAGGACTGTGACTTGCACAGCAGTTCCAAGAATACTCTTTTCAACCCTGCATTGTTGCTTCTCTCTTCACCTCTCTCTCCCCCTTTTCCTTCTCTTCTTCCCTCCCTCCGTTACACTCTGGCTTTTCCATTTTTCTCCTTCTCTTTCATCAATTCTTCTTCTTCCAAGTATTTTCATCAGCATTTCCGTGATCCTCCTTCCTGAACATTCCCTTTATAATCATCTAGGTCATTTGTTCCTTTTCCACAAGAGATAACTCCTTAGTTTTTTTTTTCCCTCTTACTGGAGACATAACAACTAAAATGCTGACTCAATCTCTCAAGTAACTTACTGCTTTTTTTTCATTTGGATGTTGACATTAATTACAGTAATCTGGGTCCTGTCTTTACTTATAACAAACGAGACCCAACCCTTTCATCCTTATCTGCTCACAGCCATGCATTCTGAAGATCAATAAATTTGTTCACAATGCTGGAAAGCAGATGTGATTTTTTTTTTGTCATTCCTCTGCTGCTTTTTGTCTTACTGTTTCAGCATTTTAGAGTGCTGTAGCTTTCAGACATAACTGTGCTTGAGGAAACCAAAACAAGCACCATGAAAAGGATAGAAATGAAAAACTCTTTTAAAACAATGTTTTCAAAGGAACAATGACAAGAAAAAATACTTGGAAGGTAACTCATTTTATTAATAATAACTTAAATATTTTGATAGATTTGAAGTTGGCTGGGGAGATATTAACTCGACTGTTCTTGTAAGGATATGAAGCAGAGAAAATGAGACTGGTTTTGAATTAACTGTCATGTGACAGAATTTCTCTAGGAAAAATAATGCATAAATGTTTATAAAGAGGTAAAAGGAGTGGGAAATTAATCAGCTTGTGTCATCTTTTGCTTTCACTTTTCTAAAACTGAAGTATTGGGAAATATCTGAAAGTGGAGATGAGATTCCTCTTCAAATGAATACTATCAATCACTTGAAAAGATTCAAAAATTGGATGAAAATTACTCAAAGGATTATGATAAAGAGAGCAGAGGAAGGGATAGTTTGTCTTGAAGTCATGTTGACTGGGGAGAGAATGTGGCAGTTAGTAGAAGTGTAAATGGGCTGACCTTTTGGAACAGAGGTGACTAAGGTTGGATGTCCAGAATATTTGGGGAGAAATAAGTTAACAGATGTTTCTAGAAGCCTATGGCAAATGAAAAGTTCAAATTGTTATGCAGAACTGAGGTGGGCATCATGATAACAAACAGAGAACAGCAGCATTAAAAGTAGCTATTGGCCGCCCTCATCTGGAATAAATTTGCATACGCTTCTGCAAGTATTGAGGGATTAACAGCTATTAAGCTAGTGTTTACAAACAGAGATAACTCACAAGAACTAGCAACTACTGGGGCCACTGGTGGTGAGAGAAGAAGGTAAGGAAGGTTCAGTGTTTCCTGTTGGTCCAAAACAATTTTCGGACAGTGAAGGTGTTCATAGGACAATATGTAAAACTCTGCTTTTAAAGTTTAGCCGTAACTTGGGGACATCTTGTTAGTTAAATGAGAATTTTAAAAGCTTCTTATAAGAGATGTAGACTTTTAGAAAAGAGAAAAAACATCAAATAACATTATGCACAAAAATTTTATCTGTTTATCTTTACTAAGATTTGTTTTAGGGGAAAGGGTCATAAAACATCTTCAGTAATTGTTCAGAATGTCAGTTGGAAATCACGAGATTTTATGCCAGGAAATGTCTTGTGGACTTTACTGTAAGTATCAGTCAATGAAATCTGAAAATCTTTCTAGGTACGGAGGTGGCAGTTATCATATTAATTTTACCCAGGAAGAAAGAAGAAAGGGCTGAATAACACCCCTTAAATCAGTGAAACAGTTGTAGTATTGCAGCCCAGAGCTCTGTGTCCACTCTTATATTCATTTCCTGTGTTGTTCTTTGGGAACGTGTTTGTATCTCTCCAGTTAGACCTTTGCCAAATTCAAAGGTTCATGGAGGCATGACACAACTGCATTGAATCATTTTAAAATAAGGTGTCTTAACCATTTCCATAGAGGGCTCATTCCAGGAAAATGTGAAATTGTGAAAACTTGAGATAAAGTGGTTGAACTAAATAATAAACCCATTTTGTTGTTGTTCAGGTGCTAAGCTGTCTCTAACTCTTTGTGACCCCATGGAATGTAGCCCACCAGGCTCCTCTGTACATGGGATTCTTCAGGCAAGAATACTTTAGTGAGTTGCCATTTCCTTCTCCAGGGGATCTTTCTGACCCAGGGATTGAAGGTGGGTGTCCTGCATTTCAGGCAGATTCTTCACTGCCTGAGCCTTCAGGGAAGCCCAATAAACCTGTTAGATGATTCTTTCTAAGGCTTGGGAGACATGCTTCAGAGAGGACAAGAGTATGTTGATGTGAGAAATTAATATATGATTATAGTGTGACTGAAAATCAATGGAGAAAGTATAGATTGGATTGGGTTGTAGATGACATTAAAAACCAGCTTATTTTATGTAAAACATCATGAATATATATAGTCAAGTGGATTGATAACTAAATCTGAGAGGTAAAACTATAGAATTAGTAGGAAAAAAATTGAAAACTATTTTGGGAAACTGGGGTGAAAAGAGCTTCTTAAAATTCCTAAAGTTCATGTGCCATTCTGAAGAAAAATCTGATAACATTTAGTAAAATGAAGTGTTAACATACCCTATGTCCTTACATCTGTATCCAGGAGGTGTAGCTCAGAGAAGTTTCATGCAAGTCCATCAAGAAATATTTAAATTTGAAATCTGTCACAGGGTTGTTTTTGGTAACAGGCAATTAGAGATAGCTGCTTATCATGATAATTAATCCTTTTGCAGTATGTATGTGTATCAGATCATCGCATTGTACACTGTAAACTTACCCAGTGTTATACATCAATTATATCTTGATCAAGCTGGGGAAAAAAATAGCTGGAGACTACTAGATGCAGGCTCCAGAGGGAAGTGATAAGTACCATGTGGAGTGGTATGTGTAGCAGTTAGATCCAACTAGATAAGATAAGCCTACCAAGTGATCTGCTGCTGCTGCTGCTGCTAAGTCGCTTCAGTCGTGTCCGACTCTGTGCGACCCCATAGACGGCAGCCCACCAGGCTCTGCCATCCCTGGGATTCTCCAGGCAAGAACACTGGAGTGGGTTGCCATTTCCTTCTCCAAGTGATCAATAGCTCTTAAAAAGGGTAGTGCGGAGTTAAAAAGAGAAAACAAACAAACATGCATGCATATAATATAATACAGAGAAAAGAATGAATATCTCACAGATCAGGAGGTGAGTCAGTGGCAGGAGATGAAAATAGTATATTGGGGCTAAAAGAGAATTGATACAAGAAGAAGAGATGGGTCTTCCAGGGAGGAACGATGATGATGTGCAGTGAATTAGAGAGTATAATTAATTCAAACCCATGCACACCAAAAGCAAACAACCTAATGACTGATGACTTATAAATGCAGATGAAGTAGGTGTCATTTGAACAAGGGGAGGTTTGTTTGTTTTCATGACCTCAAGTAAAGCACGTGGCCTGATGGAGAGGGGCATCCTGGTAGGATGAAGAAGCTTAGAAAGATGCAGTATACACAACGAGTTGAGTCTTGGGTTGTGGCAGCACAATGTCAGCTGTGCTCCTGATTTGTATGTGACAATGATAATAATTTACCACACACATATCAGTGGTGCTTTATGCATTTTTAAGGGTCAGAAAAATATTATAACTGTTTACAGTTCATAAATGGGTTTTTTAATTGATGACTTCAATATTTTGTGTATGCTGCTAGCTCCCACATCTGTCCAGCTATGACTTTCATTTCTCTTCAGAATCAGACTTAACTTCTCGCTTGATATCTCTACTTGGATATTCAGCAGATACCTAAACTCAGAATGTCCTAAACTGAATCATTATTCTCAGTTCTTTCTGCCTGTTCTTAATTTCTCCCCCTCTCTGTGAACAATATTACTGTCCACATACTTCCTAAGACAGACTCCTCAGAACTGAACCACTATCTTTCCTCTCTCATTTAACCCCTCTTCCAAACAGTAATGATGTATGTTAATTACAGCTTCTTAATTGCTCTTCTTCATCCTCAAAATGACTATCTTTTTTTGGTTAATGTATATGTATAATTATTTCTTTATTTTTTAAATATTGATTTATTTATTTTAATTGGAGGATAATTACTTTACAATATTGTGGTGGTCTTTGCCATACATTGACATGAATCAGCCATGGGTGCACATGTGTCCCCCTATCCTGAACCCCTCTCCCACCTCCCTCCCCACTCCATCCCTCTGGGTTGTCCCAGAGCACCGACTTTGAGTGCCCTGCTTCATGCATCAAACTTGCACTGGTCCTATGTTTTACAGATGGTAATATACACGTTTCAATGCTATTCTCTCAAATCATGCCACCCTTGCCTTCTCACACTGAGTCTGAAAGTCTGTTCTTTACATCTGTGTCTCCTTTGCTGCCTTGCATATAGGATTGTTGTTACTGTCTTTCTAAATTCCATATATATGCATTAATATTTGTGTTTCTCTTTCTGTATTTGTGTTTCTCTTTCTGACTCTGTATAATAGACTCCAGTTTCATCTACCTCATTAGAACTGACTCAAATGCCTTCTTTTTTATAACTGAGTAATACTCCATTGTGTATATGTACCACGACTTCCCTATCCATTCATCTGCTGATGGACATCTAGGTTGCTTCCATGTCCTAGCTATTGTAAAGAGTGATGCAATGAACATTGGGGTACACATGTCTCTTTCAGTTCTGGTTTCTTGGGGTATATGCCCAGCAGTGGGATTGCTGGGTTGTTTGGCAGTTCTATTCCCAGCTATTTAAGGAATCTCCACACTGTTTTCCATAGAGGCTGTACCAGTTTGCATTCCCACCAACAGTTTGTAAGAGGGTTCCTTTTTCTCCACACCCTCTCTAGCATTTATTGTTTGTAGACTTTTCGATGTCAGCCATTCTGACCGATGTGAGATGATACTTCGTTGTGGTTTCATCCTCAAAACAACTATCTTGAATCTGTTACCATTAGCAGTTGCTTAAATAGCCTCAAAAAACTCCTTTAACATTAAAAAAAATTTAGTTGAAATATAGTTGATTTACAGTATCATATGTTTCAAGTGTATAGCGCAATTCCATTATATATTATATACACACATACATACACATATATGTATTCAGTTGCATATATATATTTATTCTTTTTCATATTCTTTTCCTTTATAGGTTATTACAAAATATTGAGAATAGTTTCTGGTGTTATACAATAGGTACTTATTAATTATCTGTTATATACATAGCAGTGTAAGAAATTACTGATATTGACCTTCTTTCCTGTAACATTTCGAGTCTTTTATGGAATGGTTTTTTATTTTATTTTATTTTTTTGGCCACACCACACTGCCTATGGGATCTTAATTCCGTGACTAGGGACTGAACCCATGCTCCCCTGCAGTGGAAGTGTGGAGTCCACTGCACTGCCAGAGAATTTCCCTTTTGAACAATTTAGAATGATCTTTCTAAATCCAGATAATAATACTGCATTTCCCTGTTCAAAACTCTTCCATGACTCCCCACTCCCTGGTCTATCATGTCTAATCTAAACAGCTGATTGTGATTTGACCTTTGCTTATCACCCCCTCAGCCTTCACATGTCTTTCAAACAGTAAGTCATGACACCATGGTATCTCATGACCTTTGTGTTTTGGGTGTTGACACTTAAATGAAAAACCATAGGACAAGAAAAAAGTGCATTGCTTGTAGTCTGACTAAGTATTATGTCATGACCTTTGATTCACACATCCATACAGAGACACACCTACACATATATTCAATACATACATAGAGACTCTAGATGGAAATTTTAGTTATTATCCTGACACCCAGAATCCTCCATCTTTCTGTCATTTCTCTGTGCTGACAACCCAAGTAGACTGCTTATATCTCCCAAAACATATATGGGTTTTCTTTCCTTTTGTGATTTCTATCTCTGCTTCAACAAATACCCTGCCTCTCATGACCTGCACAACTCTTATTCTTTCTATATTGATTGAGTTTCAGAGTCACCTCTTCACAGAGGTTATTTTTGATCCTCACATGGTCTCCAAAGCAAGACATAATGTCATTTCCATGTAATCCTCTAATATTCCATTTTCCCTTCTTTATAGTATCTTGTAATTTTCTGTTTAGGGATTCTTTTCTTATGAAACTGATAGCTCCCTGAGAACAGGGAGTGTGTGTTACTATTATCATTTTGATTACATCTTCCAAAAAATTGATGGATCAGATGAGATGATCTCCAAAATTCCTCCCAGCTCTTAATTTCAAGATAAATGTAATTCTTGGACTTGACATTTTAGGCAATATTTAATGATAAAGTGCATAAGTATTGACTGATTTGATTTGGTCGTCAACGTGGCTGGGCTACTATTTATGATTTGTCAGTTTAGACACGTTTGTGTCTGTTCCTGATTGAATCTCATACAGTTGTGACATGGGACATTTCCCTGATTGTCCCCAATAGTTACTGATATATAAGATAGAAGAAAAAAAATGTTCATCTTCTATGACAGGACGGGAGCACCTAAGCTCTTTCTGTAGGTTGACAAACATGCTGATTGAAATATGAAAGATTCAGCCATGTGTCCCCAGGTATCCAGTTATATGGTAGAATGAAGATAGTACATCTCATTTCATTGCATTTGTTAAATGCTTTTTTTTCTGTTTTAATCCAGATGTTCTATGTTTTATATGCACACACTTAACAGTGTCCTTGCACTAGAGATACTTTAAGTGATAAATGATATGTTTCTAACATCCAGTCATCCAAATACCTATCCTTCCCTTAGTATTTTCAGTAAACTAAAGTTACTTTGTTTCCCTAAGGGAATTTCACAACTATGGAATTAATGACAGTGCCAGAACCACCAATTTTGTTACGGCCAAGAGCAAAAGTGGGGGAAAGAGCTTTAGAAAATGAACTACTTACCTAATGAAAACAAATCAATGGTTAGAGAAAGGACATTGTTATATATGTCCTTGCTCTGCTGACTAACCACCTCATTTTTCTTTTTAGAAGGAAAAAAAAATTCCAAGAGGAATTCTTCAGGGCAGACAATTTCTTCTCTGGATTTTGCTCATACATATTTTTATTTATAAACTTAACGTTGCCAAACACTGTTTGAAATTCATTGACTTTTATCACCGAAGTTTTAAATTCCTTTGTAGGTCCTAGATGTATTCAAAGAACTGTTGGAGCTTTGAATGAGAGAGTGTCCTGCCTTGTCTCCTTGCCCTCGCCCTCTGTAGCTGCCAGCTTCGGTCTAGTCTTCTCTGCTGACCACACCCCTTCCTCCTTCCTTCTGCAAGAGTGGCTTCTTATCTCCTTAGGTCAAGACCATTCTCTCTTTCCCTTGAGGAAGCCAGAAGAGAACCCAAAATGAACCTAAAAATGCCTCGACCTCCATCCATTCATTCATTCATAAATATTTATTTAGCACCTACTATGTGAAAAACTGTGTTCTAGGCACCAGAGATCAGGGAACAGTCTAAAATGCCTGCTCTCATGAATCTTAAACTCAGTAGGCTCCTGAAGCTGGCTTTGCATCATCTAAATACTCTATTAGTAGACTGTCTTAACTGTAAATGCCCTGTACTTGTGAGATAAATCCAGAAGGTACTTCGCTCAGGAAGACTGGATTTAATGAAGTCTCTAAAAGCTGAATCCGTTAAAGTTGAGTTATGTAATATTAAGATACAGGGAGATACATGAATAATTCCTCTTTGTATTCCTATGACCACGATGTTAAATGTTTTCATATATTGCTGAGACACAACACACAGAGTTTGGTTCCATCTTTTTAAAAAACACACACGCACACATGCGCACACACACACACACACACAGAAGTGGCACCTATTTGTAGTTCTCTAAGATCTGGATTCCAGTTTCACAGTCCCTATTCATAATTGGACACTTTCTGGAAAGCTGAGCCTCTGTTAGGCTTTTGAAAGCTGGAGTTCTGTTTCCTTCTTAATAGAGTGGTAAAATTCCTAGTTTGACAAAATAATTAGGGGGCCATGTAGGAAGACTGCCTGTTCACTTGAGGCATCCTTCATGCTATTTTCCTGAGAACTTCTTAGCAGATCATTTCAACTTCCTTTTAAACTGTTCCAATGATGGGAATTTAATTTCTTTACATGTAACTTCATTCTCTATTGGACTTCCCTGGTGGCTTAGACGGTAAAGCGTCTGTCTACAATGTGGGAGACCTGGGTTCGATCCCTGGGTCAGGAAGATGCCCTGGAGAAGGAAATGGCAATCCACTCCAGTACTATTGCCTGGAAAATCCCATGAACAGAGGAGCCTGGTAGGCTACAGTCCATGGGGTCGCAAAGAGTCAGACATGACTGAGCGACTTCACTTTCCTTTCCTTTTCCTTTCATTCTCTATTAAGACTCTTAGTAGTTTTTTCTTTACTAACTTGAAGTCTGTTTTCTAAAATATTCACATATTGATTCTAATTCTTCCCATCAAGGACCCTATCTGCCAGCTTCCCATGGTTTTACCTTGGCTCTTCTTACTTGAGGGGTCACTCCATATCCTTCATGGTTGTTAGATCTCTCTCATTTTGTTCACCACAGAATGAGGTGAATTGACTTCCTCTAGTTCAATACTCCTAGTAAACTATAGAGTGTGAAACGGGACACGTATCCTCCTGGATGTAGTCTGTCTAGTATAACTCTTTCTTACCATCAAATCCTCGACAGTCTACATACACTTATGTCCTCTCTGTATGCTGTATGTTCATAACTTTTTCCCCAACAGGCCCCAGCACGGTGAATCTGTGGTGAGCTCACATGGAACATATAGAAAATTTAGGGTCACAGTGAAAAGCTAACAATAAGGTGAAATCCACAAGGTCTATCATGACTTTATTTTAATTATTACCACAGGGGTTTGCTGTGCCAATTACCTTTTTGTTTAGCACTGCCCAGTCATGGCAAGTGCCAATAAGGAAATTTGCATCTCCAAGTACAGTAAAATATGACTTATGGGAAAAAAAGGGTGTTTTAGTTGTACTTAAGGGGTAATATATTTTTTAAAAATATGTATTCTTTAATGATACACTTCAAATGAAGAAACTAGCTATGCTCTTGAATATATTAGATGTTTCTGACCATGACATGACTGAGCTACTGAACTGAACTGAACTGACCATGTTACTCTTATGTTCCAAAGATAAAGCCAAGTTTTGTAGACTAAAACAGAAGAATCCAGAGAGAACAAGAAATAGTTGAGGAGTTAATTATAAAAAGAAATGGTTCTCCTGAAAGATGTGTGGGTTGTCTTAGTCACTTCAGGCTGCTATAATAAAGTGCCATAGACTGGGTGGCTTATAAACAATAGAATTTATTTCTCACAGTCTGGAGGCGGCAAGTCCAGGATCAAGGCACCAGCAGATGTGGTATATGGTGAGGGCCTCTGTCCTGGTTCAGAGATGGCTTTCCTCTGGCTGTATCCTCACATGGTGGAGAGAGGGAGAGAGCTCTCAGGGTTTTCTTTTATAAGGACACTATCCCCATTCCTGAAGAATCCACCTCATGGCCTGATCACTTCCCCAGTCAGTACTCCACCTCTTGATACCATCAGGGCTTAGGCGGTTTTTTGTTTGTTTGTTTTGCTTTTTATTGGCTGTGTTGCGTCTACAAGGGCTTTTCTCTAGTTGCAGTGCACGGACTTCTCATTGCAGTGGCTTCTCCTGTTGTGAAGCTTGGGCTATAGCATGCATAGGTTTAGTAGTGGTGGCATAGGCTTAGTTGCTGCACAGCATGTGGGATCTTCTCCATCGGCAGGCAGATTCCTACCCACTGTACCACAGGGAAGTTCCCTGGAGGTTAGGTTTCAACATAGGAATTTGGGAGGTGGGAGCACAGACAGTCTATAAAATGTGATGTAGTAAACGCCACTAAAGTGTGTTTTTAATGGTCCTGAAAATGACAAAGCCAAGAAGAAAAATGAAGCTTAAAAATGATAAACTGTCATCATTAAGAAGCATCCATGTTGTTGATTATAGGCAACAGAATAAAAGCTCTGTAACTTTGTGAAATAATTAGGTGGTCATTCATGCATATACCATATTAATCTCTAATTGAACAAAACATACTGAATTATATCAGAGAACTATTATAATCAGGTATGGGTGAATTAATAAATTTATATTTTTTAAAAAAAGTCAGGTTTCAACCCTTTAATCTTTGCATTATACAGTTCGAATATCAAACATGTTCTATGAAGACAGATTTGTGTGTGTGTGTGTGTGTGTGTGTGTGTGCAAAACATCTTCTCTATCCATTCATCTGCCAGTGGACATTTAGGTTGCTTTCATTTCTTGGCTATTGTAAATAGTGCTGCTATGAATATAGAGGTACATGTATCTTTTCAAACTAGAGGGTTTTTTTTTCTGAATATATGCCCAGGAGTAGGATTGCAGGATGCTATGCTAACTCTATTTTTAGTCTTTTAAGGAACCTCCATACTGTTCTGCATAGTGGATGTGCCAATTTACATTCCTCCCAACAGTGTTTGAGGGTTCTCTTTTCTCCACACCTTCTCCAGCGTTTTTATTGTGGACTTTAAATTTTTTTTAATTTTATTTTTTTAATATAAATTTATTTATTTTAATTGGAGGTTAATTACTCTACAATATTGTATTGGTTTTGCCATACATCAACATGAATCTGCCACGGGTATACACGTGTTCTCCATCCTGAACCCCCCTCCTTCCTCCCTCCCTGTACCATCCCTCTGGGTCGTCCCAGTGCACCAGCCCCAAGCATCCAGCATCAGGCATTGAACCTGGACTGGCAATTTGTTTCATATATGATATTATACATGTTTCAATGCAATTCTCCCAAATCATCCCACCCTCTCCCTCTCCCACAGAGTCCAAAAGACTGTTCTATACATCTGTGTCTCTTTTGCTGTCTCACATACAGGGTTATCATTACCATCTTTCTAAATTCCATATATATGCATTAGTATACTATATTGGTGTTTTTCTTTCTGGCTAACTTCACTCTGTATAATCGGCTCCAGTTTCATCCATCTCATTAGAACTGATTCAAATGTATTCTTTGTAATGGCTGAGTAATACTCCATTGTGTATGTGTACCACAGCTTTCTTATCCATTTGTCTGCTGATGGACATCTAGGTTGCTTCCATGTCCTGGCTATTATAAACAGTGCTGCAATGAACATTGGGGTACACGTGTTTCTTTCAATTCTGGTTTCCTTGGTGTGTATGCCCAGCAGTGGGATTGCTGGGCCATATGGCAGTTCTATTTTCAGTTTTTTAAGGAATCTCCACACTGTTCTCCATAGTGGCTGTACTAGTTTGCATTCCCACCAACAGTGTAAGAGGGTTCCCTTTTCTCCACACCCTCTCCAGCATTTATTGCTTGTAGACTTGGATCACAAGCATTCTGACTGGTGTGAAATGGTACCTCATTGTGGTTTTGATTTGCATTTCTCTGATAATGAGTGATGTTGATTAATACTCCATTGTGTATATGTACCACAGCTTTCTTATCCATTCATCTGCTGATGGACATCTAGGTTGCTTCCATGTCCTGGCTATTATAAACAGTGCCGCAATGAACATTGGGGTACACGTGTCTCTTTCAATTCTGGTTTCCTTGGTGTGTATGCCCAGCAGTGGGATCGCTGGATCATAAGGCAGTTCTATTTTCAATTTTTTAAGGAATCTCCACACTGTTCTCCATAGTGGCTGTACTAGTTTGCATTCCCACCAACAGTGTAAGAGGGTTCCCTTTTCTCCACACCCTCTCCAGCATTTATTGCTTGTAGACTTGGATCACAAGCATTCTGACTGGTGTGAAATGGTACCTCATTGTGGTTTTGATTTGCATTTCTCTGATAATGAGTGATGTTGAGCATCTTTTCGTGTGTTTGTTAGCCATCTGTATGTCTTCTTTGGAGAAGATAGATTTTAACAGATCTGTCCTGTGGGTATGAATTTTTTATAATGTCCTGGTTAGTCCTGAGCTAGGTCTCTTTGGGTATCAGTTGGTGTTTATATGAAGGGGAGTTTGGTTTTTTTTTTTCCTAAGGAAGAAGAGAAACTCCCTTACATTATATGAGAGGCTGTGAGTATATTTGCATATATGCAAGTTCTGCAACATTATATATGAGGCTTCTCTTGTAGCTCAGTCGGTAAAGACTCTACCTGCAATGCAAGAGACCCAGCTTCAATTCCTGCATCAGGAAGATCCCCTGGAGAAGGGCATGGCAACCCACTCCAGTATTCTTGCCTGGAGAATCCCATGGAGAGAGGAGCCTGGAGGGCTACAGTCCATGGGGTCATAAGAATCGGACATGACTGAAGCACCTAATCCAACCAATATACGAGGGACTTGAGCATCCACAGATTTTGATATCTGTGGAGGGGTCCATGGATACCGAGGCACAATTGTACATGTACAGATAGAAAAATGCATAGAGAGAAATAACTTTATAAAAACTAGATCATATTATATATACTAATTTAAAGAAAACTATTAAATTTGACTTGATTTATTTAATTGAACACAAGGAAAAGGAAGTGAAACTAAAGTTATTGTTTGTATTCTTCAGGACAAGATGTATAAGTTCCTAAATTATCCATTTAAAAGACCTACATGAAGGTTATATAAAACAAATAATTGACTTCTATTATGCCCTTTTTAGAAGCTAAGTTTCATTTTTAGGTGGTATTAGCTTTACCCTCTTTATTAAAGATAATGTAGTTAACATTCTTAAATTTATTTCACCTTTTGATTTTTGTAGTGCATTTATTTTTAAATTTGCAAAGATGTACAGTAGAATCTTTAAATGCTGATTTTACAGGCTAACCGTTAATCTTTACAATCACAAGCAGATTTGCTAATATTTATTGTGTTTACAGATGCTGGATATTTAAACACATTGAAATAAATTCTGTAGACAAGGAGAAACTCTTTAGAATTCTTGATCTCTTTTCCATTTACCCCTGGATTTTATTGTTTTGAATTCCCTGAGAGCTGTAGAGTGAATCAATGCACAGTATTAAGACAGAATGGAATCGGCACTCCAGGAGATCAGAAATAGTTTTGAATTCTCTCCCAACGCCCCATTCACAATAAGTATTTGCTAACTAGCTTAAAGGCAGAATTGTTAGAATACCCAGTTATCTGCACATAGATTTGCTTTTGTTCCTTCCATGTGTCTAGGGAGTTGTTTTCAAGTAAGTGCCAGTATTTAGAATATTTACCATTTTAGGTTGTAGGCACAAAGCTGTGTATGTTGAACTCTATTAGGACTTTTAAGGATAACTTTTACCTTATGGGGCTTCCCTGCTGGCCAGATGGTAAGGAATCTGCCTGCAATGCAGGAGACCTGGGTTTGATCCCTGAGTCAGGAAGATCTCCTGGAGAAGGGAATGGTTACCCACTCCAGCATTGTTGCCTGACAGAGAAGCCTGGGGGGCTACCATCTATGGGGTTGCAAAGAATTGGATGCAACTGAGTGACTAACTCTTATCTGTCACACATATTAATCTCCAACTTAAGTCACAGTGATTTAACGTGTATATACACATATGAATATATATATGTGTGTGTGTGTGTGTGTTTATTGTGGTCATGCTCAACCAAGTCTGACTCTTTGTGACCCCAGGGGCTGTAGACCCCAGGCTCCTCTGTCCATGGGATTTCCCAGGCAAGAATACTGCAATGTGTTGCCATACCCTTCGGCAGGGGATCTGCCTGACACAGGGATCGAACCTGTGTTTCTTGCATCTCCTGCATTGGCAGGCAAATTCTTTACCAGTGAGCCACCCGGGAAGCCATATATGTGTCTATGAATATACATACGTGTATATGGGTATATAGTATGTTTACACATACATATGTATTCATGTGTATGTGTATGTGAGAGAGAGAAGGTGACAGAGAGTGTGTGTGTAGTAATTGCTCTGATCATTTAAGCTTGGTTCTATTTTAGTTTCCATGTTCCCTGTCAGTCCTTTTCACTCATAGTGATGCAAATCCCAAATAGAGCAGGGGAGTTTCCATGACTTGAAGAGACAGAAAGGCTGAGGTGTCTGGGGCTTGCAGGGCAAGGCATGAATGAGGAGAAAAATCTTCATGAGGAAAATGTTTCAGAAACCTACACCAGAGTCCCCTGGAGTCTCTTCCTGAGAACTGACATGTGTGGGAGTAAAATTCCATGAAGCTGGGCAACAATCAACCAGAAAACTGTAAGCTGAACAGCTCCTAGAAGTCAGAGAGCACCAACAGTTAGCCTCAGACCTCTGTTCCAGTCCCAGCAGTTTTTGTATTCATGGCATCACCCATGAGACATGGGAGTGAGCAAGCCTTAGATGATTCCAGCACCCAGCCTTAGCACCATCCTTGCTTGCTCTGGGCTGGCTGTGGTGTGTGGCGGCTTGAAATGGGGTCTCAGTTCCCTAAACGGGAATCACACCTGGGCTGTGGTGGTGAGAGCACTGAATCCTAACCAGTAGACCACCAGGGACTAGCAGCTAGAAGCAGGGCCTTGGCTCAGGGACTAGCAGCTAGAAGCAGGGCCTTGGCTCAGGGACTAGCAGCTAGAAGCAGGGCCTTGGCTCTTGTCTGCTTTGTTTTTTTTAAAGAATTTCAGCAAAAAGGTGGAAATTGGTAAAGCAGATAAGAGCATTTATTAAGAGCGAGAATGTGTGGAAAGATACATGGGAGGCTGAGAGAGAGTCAAGTGCTTTAGGGGTGGTTTAAATCATTGATGGCAGAAAGCGAAGAAAAACTAAGGAGCCTCTTGATGAAAGTGAAAGAGGAGAGAGAAAAAGTTGGCTTAAAACTGAACATTAAAATAACAAAGATCATGGCATCTGGTCCCATCACTTCATGGCAAATAGATGGGGAAACAATGGAAAGAGTGAGAGACTATTATTTTTTGGGGCTTCAAAATCACTGCAAATGGTGACTGAAGACACTTGCTCCTTGGAAGAAAAGCTATGACCAACCTAGACAGCATTTTAAAAAGCAGAGACTTTACTTTGCTGGCAAAGGATCATCTAGTCAAAGCTATGGTCTTACCAGTAGTCAATTATGGATGTGCGAGGTGGACTGTAAAGAAAGATGAGTGCCGAAGAATTGATGCTTTTGAACTGTGATGTTTGGAGAAGACTCTTGAGAGTCCCTTGGACTGCAAGGAGATCCAACCAGTCCATCCCAAAGGAAATTAGTCCTGCATATTCATTGGAAGGACTGATGCTGAAGCTGAAACTCCCAATACTTTGGCCACCTGATGCGAAGAGCTGACTCATTTCGAAAAGACCCTGATGCTGGGAAAGATTGAAGGCAGGAGGAGAAAGGGATGACAGAGGATAAGATGGTTGGATGTCATCCCTGACGCAATGGACATGAGTCTGAGCAAGCTACGGGAATTAGTGATGAACAGGGAAGCCTGGCATGCTGCAGTCCATGAGGTCGCAGAGTCAGACACAGCTGAGTGACTGAACTGAACTGAAATCATGATGGGGCTTCCCTGGTGTCTCAGCAGTAAAGAATCTGTCTGCAAATGCAGGAGATACAGGTTCTATCCCTGGCTTGGGAAGATCCCCTGGAGAAGGAAATGGCAACCCATTCTAGTATTCTTGCCTGGAGAATCCCATGGACAGAGGAGCCTGGTGGGCTATAGTCCATAGGGTCGCAAAGAGTTGAATATGACTGAGTGCCCCACACCTTCTCTCTGGATTATCCCCGTGCATCAGTCCCAAGCATCCTGCATCAAACCTAGACTGGTGATTCGTTTCACTTATGATATCATACATGTAACATTGCCATTCTGCCAACTCATCCCACTCCACTGCTCTCTTATCCAGCCATCATCTTAATCTTGATGTGTGTGTCCTCAAGAGACAGATGGGAGCTGCTCAGCCCAGGGCCCTGGAGAAGGCAATGGCAACCCACTCCAGTACTCTTGCCTGGAAAATCCCATGTTCAGAGGAGCCTGGAAGGCTGCAGTCCATGGGGTCGTGAAAAATTGGATACGACTGAGCGACTTCCCTTTCACTTTTCACTTTCATGCATTGGAGAAGGAAATGGCAACCCACTCCAGTGCTCTTGCCTGGAGAATCCCAGGGACGGGGGAGCCTGGTGGGCTGCCGGCTATGGGGTCGCACAGAGTAGGACACGACTGAGGTGACCTAGCGGCAGCAGCCCGGGGCCCATCTGTCTACTACCTCAGGCGGCTGCTGGGTTGGGCAGAGACTGACTTTCTTGACTGAGCCCTGCCCAGAAAATTCCTGAGCAGAGAAAGTGTTTTCAACCAACAACAACAACCACAAAAAATGTGATCACCATTTCTCAGTCAGCACTAGATGCCCAGAACACATCTTTGCTTTCAGTTTGCAATCGCTACATGCTTTTCTCACTTACTGTGTTCTTTCCGAATGCCTCAGTAAACATGGTTCTCTGGAGAGGAATTCCTCTTTCACCTTCACCTGTAACTCACACTTTACCTCCAATACTTACCCTTCTAAATCAAGGCAACCTTCTAATTCCAGGAAATGCTTCTCTACATCAGAATGATGCTAAGTGCCTGCTAAGGAGATGGGTGCCTGTGAAAGTGCTGCCAGAAAACTTTCTCTTGGGTGATCTCCCCCTCTAGAATAGCTGCTAAGTGAAGTTGTCCTCAGAAGGAAAAAGTGCTGTAACAGAGTCACCAGCTTTCCTCCTGCCACTGTTCCAAGGCCCTGACAGGATTTTCTGGTCTTCTTTTACTCACTTACTACCTTCCAGACCTCCTTCTCTTCTCCAGAGCGGCATTGTCCCCAAGTGACTTTTCTCCAATCTGAAAGTCTTGTCATACATTTGAAACTATTTTAGTTCAGCTCTGGAGGAAGAACATTCCCTACTCTGTTTCCCTTTGGGCACAGAGGTCACTATTTTCCCTCCTTGTTCTTAGGCTGGCTCATTAGTGAGGATATGCTCAATTTTCCAAATAATCTATTATGACCACACACACACACTGTATGGGAAAAGTTTTATATACTTCAAAAAACCTACTACAAAGAGAATTTAAGAGCCAAAGAAAAATTGGGAAGTTATTATCTGCAGATATGATAGAATCAGGGCAGGCCCAACTTAAGGACTATCAACATTTATTTTTAAATAAAGCTCCCAGTTTTATTTAATTTATTTTATGACTTTTGGCTGTTCTGGATCTCTGCTGCTGCACACGGGCTTTCTCCAGTTGTGACAAGCAGGGAGGACACTCTAGTTGTGGTGTGTGGGTTTCTCATTGTGGTGGCTTCTCTTGTTACAGAGCACGGGCTCTAGGTAGTTGTGGCGCCCGGCTTTAGCTGCCAGTCCAGAGATTGAACCCATGTCCTGTGCATTGGCAGGTGGATTCTTAACCACTGCGCCACCTGGGAAGTCCTATCAACATTTTGAGTGGGATAAACTGTGATCGTGGGGCCTGGTTCTGTACATTGTAGGATGCTTTAGTAGCATCCTTGGTCTCTACAAGCAGATGCCAGTCATAGACTCCTAGTTGTCACAAATAAAGATGTCAGTGCCAGTAGTTCATGTGGTGTACAATATCCACCTCCAGTTGTGAACCGCAGATTTAGAGCTAGTCTCCTATGTTAGCTAGGCTGTGCTATGTTTTGTTAGTTGGTTATATAAGGTCTTAGTGCAAAATGTTTATTATTTTTAGTCACATCACAGTCCTTTGCAAGTCAGCTGCCTCTTCTCTACTTTTTCCCCAAAGAAGGCTGTCTGGGACAGCTTCCATATTGATTATCTAGGCCTCTGTGTTGGAAATTTGGGTTTACTTACTGCAATTTTACAACCTTAAGTGTTCTTCCCTTCTTGCTGTATGGATGAGAGAGAGAGAGAGAAGAATTCCCACTTTTAATGGCCTCAGATGAGAAGTGATGCATGACTTCTGCTCATGTTACAATTGATGACCTAGCAGTCATATCACCTCAACCTAAGTGCAATGAAGAAAATAAAGTTTCCTGTATGCAGAGACAAATAGTGGTGTGGTAAACTAATCTCACAGTTATTGCCAAGCGTATCTTATCTGAAAATGGTCCCTTGAAAATAGTTTTAAAACCTGTAGCTTTCAGTGTCCAGTGTGAAAATTACAAAACGTATAGAGCAATATACGTTTTGCTCTAGAGTTATACAGCAATAACTCACCAAAGAAATACAAATGGATAATAAACATATTAAGTCAACATATTCAATCTGATAATATCAAAGGAGGAATTTTATTTTCTCCTATAATATTGATAGGGGCTTCCCAGGTGGCTCAGTGATAAAGAATCCACCTGCCAGTGCAGGAGATGCAAGTTCAATCTATGCATCAGGAAGATCCCCTGGGGGAGGAAATGGCAAGCCACTCCAGTATTCTTGCTTGGAGAATCCCATGGACAAAGGAGCCTGGTGGGCTACAGTCCATAGGGTTGCAAAAGAGTTGGACAAAACTGAGCGACTGACCACACACATAATATTGACAAATGTTAAAAAATGTAATAGTGCAGAAATGCTGATGAGGATAAAATAAGATAGCACTCCTATATTGCTGGTGAGATGGTGAATTAGTAGAAAATTTTGTGGAAAAAATATTGCCATTATTTATCAAAGACCTTATAATGTTCATACTTTTTAAATGTTAGTTACTCAGTCATGTCTACTCTTCGTGACCTCATGGACTGTAGCCCGCCAGGCTTCTCTGTCCATGGGATCCTGCAGCTAAGAATACTGGGGTTGATTGCCATTTCCTTCTCCAGGGGATCTTCCTGACCTAGGGATCAAATTCAGGTCTCCTGCCCGACTGAGTGACATCACTTTCGCTTTTCATTCTCATGCATTGGAGAAGGAAATGGCAACCCACTCCAGTGTTCTTGCCTGGAGAATCCCAGGGACGGGGAGCCTGGTGGGCTGCCGTCTATGGGGTCACACAGAGTCGGACATGACTGAAGTGACTTAGCAAGCAAGCAAGCCTTGCAGGCAGATTCTTTACAGTCTGAGCTACAAGGGAAGTCATGCTTTTTAAATTGAGATACAGTTAACACATATTAGTTTCAGATATGTAACACAATCATTTGATATTTGCATATATAGTTAAATGATCACCACAGTAAGTCTAGTTTACATCCATCTCCACACATAGTTTAAATTTTTTTTCTTGCAGTGAGAAGTTTGAAGTTTTACTCTCTTAACAGATTTCAAATATACAACTCACTATTATGAATCATAGTTGCTATGCTGTACATCACATTCCCAGGACTTATTTATTTTATAAGTGAAATTTGTACCTTTTAATGCTCATACTTTTTTTAAGATTTTTTTATGTGGACCATTTAAAAAGTCTTTATGGAATTGATTACAATATTGTTTCTGTTTTATGTTTTGGATTTTTGGCCATGAAACATATGGGATCTTAGCTTCCTGACCAGGGTTTGATCCCACACCCCCTGCATCAGAAGACAAAGTTTTAACCAGTGGACCGCCTCAGAAGTCCCAGTGCTTACACTTTTTAACTCAGTAATACCACTTATAGAAACTTTTGCTAGGAGAAAATAAAATATCTAAGATATATGAGACATGATTTTTGTTAAAGCAATTTTATAGGAATAAATATGACAAGCAGCAAATATATGCAAGAGTCAGGGAATGAGTGAATATAAATTTCAGATACCCTCTACCTCTTTAAATTCTGATCAACTGAAAATAGTTATTGGAATCAAAAAGGGTTCACATTTCAACTTTATGACAAGAAAAGCTGGAATGGAGAACAGGCCAGGGCCTATGGCCTCCATTTCCTAGCCTACATCTTGGGACCTTCTTGTCTGTAAATTATTGAATCAATATGTCAGAGAGAATGGAGAAAAGATGTTAACACCTGGGATGGGCCTGCCAGGAGCTTGGGGGTAGGTGGTTTCAGAGAGAGGGACAGACAGGCAGGCCTGAATGTGGCCCACAGGGTATCAGGCTGCAACAGGCTCCATTCAGATAACCCAGTCCCCCTCCTTAAAGTGATTAGTGGAGAAGTGGGTAAAAGCTCAGAAGTTCCCTGGTGAGACTGCCCTCCTCCCTAGCCCCCTTCCTACCTCTGGACAATGAAGTAGAAATTTTCTGAGTCCGACAGAATTTAAGGGAGGCGAACTTCACTCCTACATGCACATTTTGACTGCAGACGAGTTTCATGCTGGTTAAAGGTGCCATCAGCTTAGGTCTTCAAAGGAGGAAGGGCTGGGGAAATGGTTAGACTGAATATAAGGGTCTCTTTAGTGCTGGGTCAGCAAGATAAGCAAAATTAAGAAAAAAAGATTCATATATATGTCTGGAGGCTAGGGAGGGTGGCGAGTGTGTGCAGAAATTAGTTGCAGGGTTCAGTCCAGGCAGTGAGCACTTGGCAAATGTATAATGGAAACCAGAGCACTGACATTTATTGTTGCTTTGTCAGTCACTCAGTTGTGTCCAAATCTTGGTGACGCCATGGACTATAGCCCACCAGGCTCCTCTATCCATGGGGTTTCCCAGCAAGAATACTGGAGTGGGTAGCCATTTCCTTTTCCAGGGGATCTTTCCAACCCAGGGATTGAACCCACATCTCCTTCATAGGCTGACAGATTCTTTTTATCACTGAGTCACCTGGTAAGCCCAACATTTGTTGAGCAGTTCCTATTCTAGGATTTTGGCAAATATTTGTTTTTATTTGTGCAGATAGAATACAGATGCAAGTTACTAGGGAAAGAGAAGACCCTGTGTACCACCCACCCCTCAACCTTGCTGTCACTGCTGACTAAGCCCAGAGTCTACAGGTCGCTGGTAGTTGATGACAGTTGACTACGTAGTGAGGCCAAGGAACTGATTTTCTTCTTGGCAGAGACCATTCACTGACACCTACTTTCTAATATTTCTGCTCCTCTCTCACTGCTGACTTGACAGCGGGAACACTGTTCCAGCAGGGTATTTCCTTTGTTGCAAATTGAAGCTTTCATTCTCTGTGTGTGGAAAATCAGATAACTCAACCTGTTCACAATACATTCTCAGCAAGGTCAAGCTATCTATACTTTATGAGGGCTTCCCCAGTGACTCAGTGGTAAAGAACCCGCTTGTTAATGCAAGAGACGTAAGAGATGCAGGTTCAATTCCTGGGGTTGGGAAGATCCTCTGGAGAAGGGAATGGCAACCCACTCTAGTGTTCTTGCCCGGAGAATCCCAAGGACAGTGGAGCCTGGTGGGCTACAGTCCACAGGGTTGCAAAGAACCGGACATGACTGAGTGACTAAGCACGCATGCATACTTTGTGAGCTATTTTCATGTTTCATTGACTTTCATTTTTGAGCATGAGAAGATTTACCTATGCCCTCGCATGGTGAGTCTCAACGTGTGCTCCCAGACCAGCCTCCCCAGCCACACCTAAGAATGCACATCCTTGGATCCCATCTCAGATTTGATGGACTAGGAACTGGAGAGTGGGATGCAGAACTGTGTTTTAACAAATCATCCAGGGAGCTCTGACACATGTTCAAGTCAGGGAACCACTGGACTAGAGTCTTGCCTTTTAAAGTGTGAGTGGTGGAACAGTAGGAATTCCAGTTATGCCTGTTAGAAATCTGGAATCTTGGGCTACAGTTCAGAATTAATCAATCAGACTCTACACTACAAGATCCCCAGCAAGTTTCCTGTGCACATTACATTTGGATAACCACTGAGACACCCCCTGCCACGCGCCTCCCACCCCGAT
>SJXQ01002449.1:92357-125793 GCA_006408695.1 Aepyceros melampus | reverse complement strand
GATCCAATTACTAGGCTTTCTTAGGTTTCAGTTACTGTGAGATGGAACCCATGCCTTGGTTATGTTTTCTTAATGCTTTCCTGAAGCATACTATACATGCAATATACATTCTGAGCACCATCTTATAGTCATGGTGTTAATGTTTTTAAAAAGTCCCTTAGGTGATTGTCACATGGAGCCAAGGTTGAGTACCCATATGAGCAGGAAAAGCATTAAAAACCTCGTATTCTTATTAACCTTCTTCCTTTATCCACGGAACTCACATTTTAATTTCTCTGTTCTTTTTAAGAGTCTGTCTGCAATTGATGGTAAAGTAATTACACTTGTCTTTCCTCAACAATGTGGACACTAAGCACGACACAATTAGGATGCTCTAAGTGTGTTAACTTTTCATAATATTCTTTGAGGAGTCCTTTCTCAAGGATGCCAAGGATTTGAAAAATTTTGCCCACTCAACTTCATGAATATTTAGTGAAGAGCTGGATTAAATTGGGCTGATCACTGAACAGGTGCAAAGGGACATGCTTAATAAATGGAGTATTTCTGTGGCACCAACCTAGTTTTACTCGTTCGCGTGCATGTCGCACAATTTCTCTGTGGCCCAGATGCTGATGAGCAGCATGAGAAGTGAGGGGACCAATTTGAAAATCTGGATAGGAAGCATTTGTTCACAGTCACAAATGTTTGTGACTTAACTGACTCAAAGGGTAAAATACACTATGCCCTGTGCCTCTTTCCCACACATAATAGGCACCAGAAACACAGTCTAGATTATGCAGCCTTGGCAGAGTGAGCCAAGAGCAGCACTGATCCAGTTTATGTGGTTACAACTGTGCCACTGACACCTCTGCTCTTGCTGGCTGTTGGGCTGAAAGTGAACAGAAATGTGAAGCCACAAAATGAATATTCGCTTTTGAGTGTGCCCACCTTCAGCATTAAAAGGGAAGCAACCGCTTTGAGTAGCATTCTTTTTACAAGAGTGAGAAACAAGCTACTTTTAAACAATGGGAACAATTGTTACAGAGGTCTGGGTTCTGAGACCTCATATTAAATGTGAACATAAGCATCCATAAGCAAGACATATTGAAAGAATATAATTTAAACTATGGCTCCCTGTTTGTAGTCCCAGTGATTTGAAATTCATCACTAACTAAAACATTCAATGTTTCTGTCTCCTAATTCATGGAGGTTCTAAAAGCCTGACATTTCTGAGAGTCATGAGCCTCCTAGTTCTTTATTACTTTAAGAGAGCGAGCAATAGTAATGAAATGGAAAAAGAAGTGTTGAAAGCTTGCTGGGGCTAAGGAAGGACTGGGGGCATGAGAGGGACCTAAAAGTCTGGAAGGGCATGTTAAGCTTTATGCATTAAAATCCGGGGTTTATTTTCATGCTATAAAAACCTGAAAAGGGCATGGAGGAAATAAAAGCCCCAGACAAAGTAAACAAAAAAAGAAGCAATATTTTTATTTTAATGAAATCCACATTTATCAATGAGAAAATAATTAGTGTTTAATGGTAGTTAAAGATGAACCAAGTATTGGGAGACTCATACATTGCTGGTGGAATTGTAAAATGGTGCAGCTCCTTTGGAAAATTTGATAGGTCCTGAAAATATTAGATACAGTCACCATATGACTCAGTGATTCCACTACTAGGTATATACTCAAGAGGAATGAAAATATATGACCACACAAAAATATGTTCGTGCATGCTCATAGCAGCATTATTCATAATAGCCAAAAAAATAAATAAACAACCAAAATGTTCATCACCTGATTAATATATAAACAAAATGTGTTATAGCCACAGTATAGAATATTATTATGCCTAAAAAGTAATGAAGTACTGATAAATGCTACATGGGTGAACCTCGAAAACACTTTGCTAAATGAAAGAAGCCAGTCACAAAAGATCACATGTTATGATTTCTTTTATATTAATATTAAATATCCAGAGTAGGCAAATCTATAGAGACATAAAGTAGATTAGTGGTTCTCCAGGGCTGTGGTGGAGTGGGGGGTGACTGCTAGTGTGAACAGGGGTTCATTTGAGGAGTGATGAAAATGTTCTTAAATTCAGTAGTGGATTTATTTGCATAACTCTGTGAATATAGGAAACGGTACTGAATTATATACTTTAAAAGGGTGAAGTTTATGATAAGTTAATTATAGTATCAATAAAGCTATTAAACAAAAAAAAGATGAATTAAGTAATGATACCAAAACACTGATTACTTCAAAGAAGCTGTGACATGGATAGCAGCCAAAGTACTACAGAATTTATCATCTGAAATAAAGGCAATAATGAAGATGAATGGGCAGTATGTAATTCTATCAGCTGGCAGAAATATGAACCGTTTCAGCCAAAGTTTAAACAGTGTAGAAAAAGAATTCATATCATGTCTATAAAGTTCAACCTCAGCTAACCAAATTGGACTCACTGAAATCAACAAAACTTCTCTTTGAGGCTATTAATTAGTACTATCTCTCTCACATTGTTTAATTTTCTGAGACAATTCTTGTTTTTTTAATCATTATTATTATTAGTATACCTAAGTAATGTCTCAGATAAGGCAGGATTTGTGAGGTATTAGTTGACTACATGGCTTACTTTATGCATTATCACAGACAAGATTACTTAATGAAGTAGTTAATGATGATTACATAAAACCATTATCTTTCCCAGGGAATCCTAACTATATTTTCTCCAAGAATTTTGGACTTAAAAGGGGTTTTGAATTTTAGAGTTGAGATTTCTTATAATGTCCTTTCTTCACAGTAGTTATATGGAGCTGAAACTTGAGTCTTGTGAAAAGAGAAGTACAGTAAGCTCCCTGTACATGAACCTTTGGGCTTCCTGATGGCTCAGATGATAAAGAATCTGCCTGCGACATAGGAGACCCGGGTTTAGTCCCTGGGTTGGGAAGATCCCCTGGAGAAGGGAATGACTTTTAAAGATGTGAACGTGCATTTGTGTGTCCAATCATGTAGGTTAGTTTACACGTCTGGTGTGCAGTGTCTCGTGTGTGCATCCTCTACAAGTGGTTGTGCTTTTGTGTACTTTACGGTACTCTGTAGAGTACAATCACACAGTATCTTTACTTCAAGAACAGGGTGTCCAGAAGCAAACATAAAAGGAAGGGGGATGTAGCTGATACTGCTAAGAAATGCTAGCTGTTCTACTGTACTACTGTACTTTTCAAAGTACTGCCCTATAAAAAGTGGGGTTTTTTGCATGTTTATTATGTATCATTTGTGTGAAAAGTGTTACAAATCTATTACAGTACAGTACTATACAACTGATTGTATTAGTTGGGTACCTATGTTAACTTTATTGAACTTAAGAGCAAATCAAAGTTATGAACGGGCTTTCTGAATGGAACTCATCCGTTTCTAGGGGACTTACTATATTGTCTTTCTCTCCTAAATTCCTATGTATAGTGTAGGCCTCAAATAGACTAGTTCATATAGCAAAAATTAGTCCAGGTGGGACCACATCATATGAGGATGGAATTATAATATAAACAATCATACACAGATGAAGTAAAGATTAACTAGAGGCAGGAACACACATTTAGCTAATTTCACTCAGGTGGGTAAGTCTCCAAAGACATTTGGAAGGGGTTTACAAGACAAAAAAATTGATGAGGAATATGCTCAGGAATATAATTTGGATCATATATTTAAAAATTTGCTTCCTCCTTGCCTCAGTGGTAAAGAATCTGCCTGACAATGCAGGAGATACAAGTTTGATCCCTAGGTCGAGTAGATCCCCTGGAGAAGGCAATGGCACCCACTCCAGTATTCTTGCCTGGGAAATCCCATGGGCAGAGGAGCCTGGTGGACTACAGTCCATGGGGTCACAAAGAGTCAGACGTGACTCAGTGCTAAGCAACAACTGCCACAAACATTAAAGGATTTACGTGGACAGGTGTTCAGTTCAGTTAATTCTCTCAGTCATGTTGAACTCTTTGTGACTCCATGGACTGCAGCATGCCAGGCTTCCCTGTCTATCACCATGTCCTGGAGCTTGCTCAAACTTATGTCCATCGACTCAGTGATGCCATCCAACCATCTCATCCTCTGTTGTCCCCTTCTCCTCCTCCTATAGTAGTACAGTACCAGCATCAGGGTCTAATGAGTTTACTCTTCGCATCAGGTGAACAAAGTATTGGAGTTTCAGCTTTAGCCTCAGTCCTTCTAATGAATATTCAGGACTGATTTCCTTTAGAATGGACTGATTAGATCTCCTTGCAGTCCAAGGGACTCTCAAGAGTCTTCTCCAACACCACAGTTCAAAAGCATCAGTTCTTTGGTGCTCAGCTTTCTGTATGGTCCAACTCTCACATCCATACGTGACTACTGGAAAAACCATAGCTTTGACTAGATGAACCTTTGTCGGCAAAGTAACGTCTCTGCTTTTTAATCTGCCATCTAGTTTGGTCATAGCTTTTCTTCCAAAGAGCAAATGCCTTTTAATTTCGTGGCTGCAGTCACCATCTGTCGTGATTTTGCAGTCCAAGAAAATAAAGTCTGTCATTGTTTCCCTGTCTATTTGCCATGAAGTGATGGGACTGGATGTCATGATCTTAATTTTTTGAACGTTGAGTTTTAAGCCCCCTTTTTTACTCTCCTCTTTCAGTTTCATCAAGAGGCTCTTTAATTCCTTTTCACTTTCTGCCATACGTATGACAGTTTTTGACACTGCAGATCTCCTAATTCTCCAGCTTGCTTTGGTCAGTTGTTGTAAGAAATAAACAATGTAGATTTTCTACATTTTCTCACAGATTCTAATATTCATTCTCATCTCTGATTGAGGAAACCTAGGAACTCAGAGCTGGGCAATCAATTAGCTTTCCTTCAGATGTAGTGTTTTCAGTGCTCGACATTTGTTTTATGGAGACTAAAACAATTTGGAGCTGGGTCAGTGGAATTGAGAGCTATCAGGGAATTCTAACTGAAATGTGTTATAATTATTTGTACTTTTGTATTTTATGAGCTAAATCTTGTGGGACATAATATACTCATTATGAAAGTATTTTGGATAGCTAATATGTCAACTTTCTAATCAGAATAATGTTGTTCAGTCACTAAGTCATGTCCGACTCTGCAACCCTATGGACTGCAGCTCGCCAGGTTTCCTTGACCTTCACTGTCTCCTGGAGTTTGCTCAGATTCATGTCCATTAAGTCGGTGATGCCATCCAACCATCTCATCCTCTGTCATCCCCTTTTCTGGCCCTTAGTTTTTCCCAATATCAGGATCTCTTCCATGAGTTGGCTCTTCACATCAGGTGGCTAAAGTATTGGAGCTTTTATATTTATTTGATAATTCTGAGTATTAATTTGGATTTTTTTGTCTGGGTTGGGACAACTTTGAGTGGAAAGTATATAAATAAGATTGTCTATAAAACTCAGAGTTCACTAGAATTCTTGTGCTCTGTATGAACATTGATGAAAGCACAGAAAATTAGAAAATAGATTAAAGTAACAGATCTCAAAAATGGGGTTTCATGCACATATTTTGGTTCTTGAGAATGAAAACTGGAAGATTTTATGCAAAAACCTCGGAACTCTTTTATTTTTTTTTCCACTGAGTGCATGAGTTTTGTTTGCTGATCTAAGTGCTGTCTGTCTTTAATATTTTTGTGTTCCTCTGGGATTAGTTTGAATCTCTCTTTTTAGAGAGGCTGGCTCAGGTGGAGCTGGTACAACAGGTTACCTTGACCTGTGCAGTTTCAAGCCAGCTTCAGGATAGTCTGGCCACAGATCCAAATAAACAAAAAGAAATACTTAGGATAGGAGATATGAAGTCTTTCATGGGGCAGGGGGAAAAATCATATAATTTTAATCACATACACACTACATAGCATGGCATTTTTAAGAGTGGGTTAACTCTAAAAGACTTACCACTCAAAGGACATAAAAAGACTGACATAATAAACTCTCATCATAGAGTCTAAAGATAAGTAAAGGCAGAGTTAAGTTTGAAAAAACAGTATGAACTCTTGACCTTCTGACTCTCCCTTTTTAAGAGAGCTCTTTCTTTTTCAATAAAGTTATCTCAGTCATCTCTGATGCCATCCTGGCTACTCAGGTCATTAAATGCAACATTCTCCTGTGCACTCTATTTTCCCCTGTTTTTGAACCCACCTTTATATCCTACTAAAAGGAAAAATTTCTCATTTGGGGAAGAAAAAGTAAAGATGAGCTTCAGTTCAGTTCAGTTGCTCAGTCGTGTCTGACTCTTTGCGACCCCATGAACTGCAGCACGCCAGGCCTCCCTGTCCATCACCAACTCCCAGAGTTCACCCAAACCCATGTCCATCGAGTCGATGATGCCATCCAACCATCTCATCCTTGGTCGTCCCCTTCTTCTCCTGCCCCCAATCCCTCCCACCATCAGGGTGTTTTCTAATGAGTCAACTCTTCGCGTGAGGTGGCTGAAGTACTGGAGTTTCAGCTTTAGCATCATTCCTTCCAAAGAAATCCCAGGGTTGATCTCCTTCAGAATGGACTGGTTGGATCTCCTTGCAGTCCAGGGAACTCTCAAGAGTCTTCTCCAACACCACAGTTCAAAAGCATCAATTCTTCAGTGCTCAGCTTTCTTTAGAGTCCAACTCTCACATCCATACATGACCACTGGAAAAACCATAGCCTTGACTAGATGGACCTTTGAATACTTTATTATCATCAGAAAGCTAGAATTCATCTAGTGCAGAGGTCCCCAACCTTTTTGGCACAAGGGAAGGGTTTCATGGAAGAAAATTTTTCCATGCACCAGGGAGGGGGTATGGCTTTAAAATGATTCAAGCACATTAAATTTATTGTCCACTTTATTTATATTATTATTATTGCCTCCCCATTTCAGATCATCAGGCATTAGATCCCAGATGCTGGGGACCCCTGATCTAGCGTGTTTAGGAGACAAAGTGGTCATCATAGAAAGAGCTGCAGTGTGCAAAGTAGTGAAAATTGGACATTAAAAAGGATTAGAATGATTAAAGTCAAATAGAATGAGTTTAGAAGTCCTGGTTTCATGTTGATACTATAAAGAATAAGAGAATTCAGAACTTGTTGAATGTAATTGTTATGCATTTTCAATACCAATTAATATAAACTATATAATTCCTACACTGGACTAATAGACTATTAGGCTGTAAAACACAGACTTTAAAAAATAGAGGAATAAAAACTTTAAAATGAGTGGAAAGTAGGATGGGAAGTAACAAGAGGGATTTAAAAGGGCAAGCTAGTGTACCAGAGAAGAAAAGAACATACATATTACCTTATAGAAGTAAAAGGAGTGACTTTATACATTTAAAATAAATTTTAGAGATTAGACTGACCTTTGGGAGGAGAGAGAGAAGAAAACAAGCATAGCTGTGGAATGGTTTGCATTTTTTTGGGCCACAGGAATGAAGGCAGTGAAAAACATATTAACAGTAAAGGTCAAATGAAATGGAGTTCTTAACCAGATAGAAGATGAACTGTGTATGTTCCAGTTTTGTGACAGTGGCAGTGGGGCCCCATCCTCATACTACTGGAAACATGATTAAAGGAAGAAAATCACATTTAAGTGGTATTTGTTGGGAAGGATAGATGTCTCTCTTTTGGAGATCTAGATGTAAGGTTTAGGACCAGGTTTGGCAAAGATTTGTATGGGAGACAGAGGAGTAATGTCATTTGGTGAATATGAGTTATGTACAAAAACGTGAACATAAGCTAGCACACTTAATGAGGTTTCTAGTACTGCAGTCCTGCGTCTCCTATTCTCTCTGCTCAAATTAGTGGGATTTTCAAATAATGTAGTTTATCATCCTAGACATTATACTTGTTGGCTTCACTGCTTGAAGGATCCCTTAGGAACTCAGCCTAGAGAAACCTGGGTCATGTGCCTTGAATTGAAATACAAGCAAGCAGGGGAGTTTCGTCCTGTCAGTCAACATAGAGTCAAGTAGAACAGGGGAAGAAGAATCAATGTCTTTTAGTAAATGCTCAGTTTGTTGTTGTTCAGTCGCTAGTTGTGTCTGACTCTCTGCGACCCCATGGACTGCAGCATGCCAGGCTTCCCTGTCCCTCACCAACTTCTGGAGCTTGCTCAAACTCAAGTCCATTGAGTCAGTGATGCCATCCAACCGTCTCTTCCTCTGCCGCCCTCTTCTCCTTTTGCCTTCAGTCTTTCCCAGTATTCACACTATCCTCATTATCAAATAGCAAAAGGTAAAACCAGAATAGGTGTGTAGGTTCCTTAAACACTAGCAGGTCAGGGTTTCATTTCTTTATAATACATGCATGGCCACCAGGCCTGATGTGGTGAAATGATTCACCCAAGATCACCCATGTGTTCAGGGCAGAGCACACCGCTTGGCTTTCAGTTCAGTGTTCTGTCCCCTCTAATGTTAACAAAGGACAAGTGACTTCATGTGTGATCTAAAGATGACATTTTAAATGTTAACAGTTTCCCACATAGAAATGATGTACACACAAAGACAACCAAAGACTTAGAAAAGAGAGAGTAAATCAGAAGAGAAATATTAATATGACTTATGTCAGAATTGCATAGACAGACCAATTCGTCTGAATTTTATCAAAGTTGGTTCCATTCACCACGTTAATGATGTGTAGAAATACCCAAATGCATCAAAATTTAGTCCTGGCAAATGAGAGAGTCCAGCTTGATTTAATGGAAAATCTGATTTCTAAAATATAATTAAAATTAATGGAGCTTTATTACTTTCAGAAAAACACAGTAACTAGTTGTCATATACAGTGTTTTTATTTTTTGTTGTGCCAAATTGCTCACATCAGAATATTTACTAATTAGCATTTTATTCCATATAGGGACTACAAACATTTTAAAAAACAGTTTGTTCTTTTTAGTATGTTAAATACCTCTCTTGCTCTTTTTTGTAACAAATTGCTGTGAAAATTGCTTTAATAATTGCAAAGGTAAACACCTACCTCAAAACCATACTTTTAATTCTTATGCATTATATTTTAATAAGCTTTTATTGACTTTTATGTGCACAAAGAAAGTAGGTGCCCTGGTGGTCCACTGGTTAAGACTCTGGGCTTCCACTGTAGAGAGCATGTGTTTGAATCCTGGTTGGGGAGCTAGATGTCACATGCCAAGCAACACAGCCAAAGAAAAGAAAGAAGAGTCAGCTCAGTGTATTATCACAAGTTGGGCACACACATGTAAACACTACCAAAGTCAATAATATTTACTAGCACCTCTGAAACCCTCCTTTAGCCTTTTATTTATTAGCTCCACCATTGTTGTTGTTAAGTTGCTAAGTCATGTCTGCATAACTTTTGCCTACTTTTGAACTTTATGTTATAAAGGGGATGGTATGGTGTGTATGTTCTGGAAGCTGCTCCGTTCAACCATCTTCCTTCCATCCTTTCTTCCTCCATCCCTTCTGTCCTCTCACTTTGGAGGTCCTTACCTTTTACCTAAATAGTTATATTGCTCATTGAATCCAGACCTGGATACTGGATGTGCTAAGTTGCTCAGTTGTGTCTGACTCCTGTGACCCCATGGACTGTAGCCCAGCAGGCTCCTCTGTTCATGGAATTTTCCAGGCAAGAATACTGGAGTGGGTTGCCATTTCCTTCTCCAGGGATATATATATACACATATATATTTCTGTTGGGCCTTGTGTGCTCAACTTTGTGAGAGTCATCCATGATGTTGCATGTGGAAGTAGTTCATTCGTTTCTTTGCTATTCAGTTCTCCATTAAATGATTACACCAGATTCCTTGTCACTTTTACTGTTAAAGGACATTTGGATTGTCCCCATCTTTGGCTGTTTTGAATACTGCTGTTGCACATGCTCTTGAGCATGACTTTTCAGGGGCTTATGTATCTATTTCTCTAGGTTATAGTAATAAGAAGGTGACTGCTAGATCAAAGTGTGTGAGATGGTCAGCTGTAGTAGATATTAAAAACTGTACCAATTTATACTCCCACCTGTAGTCTATTATAGTTAGCACATATGTATGTTTTAGAGTTGTCAAACTTTGTAATTTTAGCATTTCTAGTGAGTGTGTAATAGTATGCCACTGAAGTCTGAATTTGCACTTCAATGATTACAAATGAAGGTAGGAAATATTTATGTTTATTTACTACTCTGGGATCATTTTAAAAGGGCCTCTTCATTTCTCTTTCCCTTTTTAACATCAGCTTCTAGGTCTATATCTTTTTTATATGTAGGAATTATTTTTATATTACAGTGATTCTCTATCTATTACATATTATGGTATGAGTTCCTTGTCAGTTATGTGGTTGCAAATATTTTCCCCATCCATGTGTTTAACAAATTGACACAGTATCGTTTATTATTATAAGATGATCTTTTCCTCACTTCAGTTTCACCTTTTTGACTATGCAGGTGTCCATTTATGTTTTGTTCTTAGGTACTTTCTATTATGTTCTAGAGATTTACAGGCTATCCTTGGGAGAATAACATCCTCTCTTAATTACTGAAACTTCATAACAAATCTTCATAGCAAGTGGAGTAATTCCTTCAACTTATTTGACTTCCTGAAGATTTTCTTGACTCTTTCATTTTGATGTGAAATGTAGAATATGTTTATTAATTTTCACAAATAAATTTCCACAGATACTAGGTTTATAATAACATGGATACAGATCATTTGGAAGGAGAATTGATATCTTTCAACATTTAGTGTCCCAGTTGATGAGCACAATGTATTCCTTCATTTATTTAGGTCTTCTTTAACTTCTCATAATAGTATTTTTGTGTACGGGTCTTACATTATTTTGATTTATCTCTGTTTTATTGTCATATTACAAGCAGTATTGGTTCAAAACAGCTTTTAAAAATGTACAAGTAAAACAAACATACATAAAGTTGAAATATATGTACAGCTTGAGGAACTTTCACAAACTGAACACACCTGTATAGCCAGCACCCATGCCAGTAAAAGAACTTTACTAAAAGACCTTACTGTTCTCCCAATCAGCACCTATATCCCTATGTATATCCCTTACCCTGATTTTTACCAGCAGAAATTAGTTTTGCCATAAAACTAGAATCATATAGTATGTCCTCCTCTTGGTGGTTACTCTTTTGCCCAATATACTATTAATAACTCATGCATATAAGTACATGTAATTGTAGATCATTTGTGGTAATAGTTGTATAGTGCTCCTTTATGAAATTTATTGCAATTTAATTACCCATTTTACTCTTGATGGGCATTTGGTAGTTTTCAGCTTGATGTACGTGCTGGTATTATCCCTTTTATTTTAGCCAACCTAGCTGATCTGAAGTAATAGTTCATTGTGGGTTTAATTTCCGTTTTGTCAGTAATGATATTCAGTATTTTCACATGCTTATTTGCTATATACCTTTGTAAATATCTTTGTAAATTGTTTGTCTTTTCTCAGTTTTTTTCACTGATTTTTAGGATTGTAGAATGCTTTATATATTCTGCATACAAATTCTATTTGATATGTGCTTTGTTTTCACCCAGTGTGTGTATATTTTCTTGTGATGTTTTCTGATGAAGAAAATTATATTAAAAATGATGCCCACTTCATAAATTCCTTGTGTTATAGTTGATGTGTGTGTTGTCCTATTTAATAAGCACTGTGTCCCTCAGCTGTATGAAGATAGTTTTTAGTAGTTTCTTCTAGAAATTATATTTGTAGCCTATATATCTAGGTCTATGATCAATAGTGAATTAGTTGTTATGTTTTAGGTAGATAGAACAAAGCTTCATGATGTTTTTTTCAATATATACATATTCAGTTATTCTAGGGTTGTTGGTCAAAATGATATGTTTTTCATATTGAATTGTTTAATGCCTTTGTCCAAAATCATTGCACTGTGTATAACATCAACAAAATCTACAAAATAGCAAACAGAGCTAATAAACGAATTCAGCAGTGTTTCAGAATAATGAGTCAATGTGTAACAATTTATTTTTATAGACTGAAAATTGAAAATTAACAATTTATAGAAATAGATGATAGCATCAAGGACTCAGTGGACATGATTTTGAACAGACTCCAGGAGTGGGGAAGGACAAGAAAGTCTGGTATGCTGCAGTCCATGGGGTCACAGAGTCAGACATGACTTAGCGACTGAACAAAAATAAAATAGCATCAAGAAATATAAAATACTTATGGTTGATTTTAACACAAGATGTAAAATGTTTCTATATAAATATTAATACCTCTATAAAACAGGATATTTTTATAGTAATAATAATATATTACTTTAAACATTTAAGAAGTGCTGAATTAATGTAAATAAGTCCCATGTTCATGGAATAGAAAACTTACTAGAAAATGTCTTCAAATTGATATATAGATTCAATACAATCCCAATCAAAATCTCAAGAAATTGAAAAGGTTACTCTAAATTTTATGTGGAAATGCAAAGAGTATTGGCTTTATTTTTTATTTATTTATTTGTTTGGCTGCACTGCATGGCATGTGGGGTCTTAGTTCCTCAACCAAGGATCAAACCCATGCCCCCTGCAATGGAAGCTTGAAGTCTTAACCACTGGACCACCAGGGAAGTCCCTATTGTGAAAGTTGACAAAGTTTATAGAAATTGACAAGATTACTCCAAATTTTACACTTAAGTGCAAACAACATTGGCTTTAAAATGTTCTTTTATACTTATTCTCCTGGTTTATAGAAATTCAAATGACTTTTAAATATTACTCTTACATTTGAGACCTTACTAAATTATAGTAATACTAACATATACTTGATACTGATTTTATTTGTGTGTGTGTGTGTGTGTGTACACGCACACTGTCTCTCATTTGGAGTTTCTAAATGTTTCTAAAGAAACATTACTTTGAATAGCAAATATTTTATTTATTTATTTCCAGTTCTTGTGATTTGTGTTTCTTTTTTTTTTCCTTGTTAGCACTGACTAAAATTTCCAGTGTAATACTGACTAGATGAGATGCTACGGAGAAGGCAATGGCACCCCACTCCAGTACTTTGCCTGGAAAATCCCATGGGTGGAGGAGCCTGGTGGGCTGCAGTCCATGGGGTCACTAAGAGTTGGACACGACTGAGTGACTTCACTTTCACTTTTCCCTTTCATGCATTGGAGAAGGAAATGGCAACCCACTCCAGTGTTCTTGCCTGGAGAATCCCAGGGACGGGGGAGCCTGGTGGGCTGCCGTCTATGGGGTCGCACAGAGTTGGACACGACTGAAGCGACTTAGCAGCAGCAGCAGCAGCAGCAGCAGATGAGATGCTAACAGGTATTCTTATTTTATCCCTTTATCAGAGGAAGATCATCCATCATTGTATCACTAAATATAATGACTGTTCCCCCAATAACTTATCTAATTAGGTATTTGTCCCTCTATTTCTGGGTTATGAGTTTTTTTTTTCTTCACTGCATGTATTGAGAAGCTGTGTAATTGCTCTTTTAATATAGTAGCTTGTGTTGATCAATTTTCAAAGTTAAACCAACTTGGCATTCTTCTAATAAGTTCATTGTGCTCTTAATAGTTTATCCTCTTTATATATTACTGGGTTTGATTTATTAATGCATTGTTTAATATTTTGTGTCCATATTTATGAGAAGAATTGGCCTTTAATTTCCCTTTCTTGTAAAACCTCTGTTGTGTTAAGGTATCTGGATTATGATGGTCATAAAATGAGTTAAATAAATTCCTTTTTCTCCCTGTTCTTTGAAATACTTGGTTTGAAATGCATGTTATTTCTTCTTAAATGTATGGTATAATTACTGATCAAATTTATCTGAGCCAGAAGTTTTCCTAATGATGAGAAATACTCATATTTTCTATTTCTTGTGGCAGTTTCAGTAAATTTTGCTTTACAAGGAAATTGTGTTCATACCATATAGTTTTAAAATGCACTGACTTAAAATGTTTCATAATAACCTCTTATTTTTTGAATGTCTCTTTCCCTCTTATTGCATCTTTGAGATTTCCATTGGCATCATTTTTATTATGCTGAAAAAAAATTCCCTTGGTAATTCTTTCTTAGGAGATAAGACCTGTTTATGATGAATTGTGTTTTCTTTGTCTGAAAATGGTTTTATCTTTTATTTTTGAGGAACATTTTACTGGAAATAGAAATACAAATTGGCAGTAATTTCTTTCAGTTCTTTGGTCCCATCATCCCATTGTTCTTTGATTTCTCTCATTTTGTTGAGAAGTCAGCTTTCAGTCTTATTTTTACTCCTTAGAAGATAATATATTATTTTCCCTCTGGACACTTAGTAGATTTGCTTTTTTGTCTTGGCTTTAATCAGTTTTATTACAATATTTCTATAGATAATTTTATTTGAATTTGTCTTGCTAGAAATTCATATCCTTTCACCTGTGGCTGATGACTTTCATCAAATTAGGAAAATTATCAGGAATTATGTCTTCAAACAGAGATTCAATCCACTTTACCTCTCTGTGAGAAACCGATTTCTAGGCTGACCCACTTTCTGGATCTTAGTTTTACAAATGCTCACTGCCTTGGTAGTGTTCTAATGCCTTTAAATAGCTGTGTATTTTTGTTAAGTATTTTATCCATGTTGTTGTTCAGTTGGTCAGTCTTGTCTGACTCTTTGCAACCCATGGACTGCAGCATGCCAGGCTTCCCTGTCCTTCACCATCTCCCAGAGTTTTCTCAAACTCATGTCCACTGAGTCAATGATGCTATCCAACCATCTTGTCCTCTGTCATCCCCTTTTCCTCCTGCCTTCAGTCTTTTCCAGCATCAGGGTCTTTTCTCATGAGTCAGCTCAGTTTCAGCATCAGTCCTTCCAGTGAATATTCAGGACTGATTTCCTTGAGGATTGACTGGTTTGATCTCCTTGCAGTCCAAGAAACTCTCAAAAGTCTTCTCCAACACCACAGCTCAAAAGCATCAATTCTTCGGTGTTTAGTCTTCTACATGGTCCAACTCTCACACCCATAAATGACCACTGGAAAAATCATAGCTTAGACTATACGGACCTTTGTTGACAAACTAATGTCTCTGCTTTTCAATACGCTGTCTAGGTTTGTCATACTTTTCTTCCAAGTAGCAAGCATCTTCTAATTTCATGGCTGCAGAAACCATCTGCAGTGATTTAATCCACATTTTCTGGTTATTCTTGGTAGAAAAGTTGCTCTAAATCAACCTATTCTCTCATTGTTAGAACTCAAGATCTGTGGAATACAACTTAAATAGAACCCAAATTAATGGAGTTATTCAAGGAAAATCTAAGAACACAGTAATTTGTTAGTTTCTTCATCTGTTAAAAGTTATAAGTATAAACTTTGTTCGTTCAATGTTTTATGATATACTAATTTCTGTATATTATACTATATATTACATATTTTACTAAAAATGTGTTGTTTTAATGTAGCCTTTATTGTTTCTATTAGAAGAGTGTACTTTTGTTCCTCTAATTTCTCCCTAGGGCTTTCTCACATAAATGTTGCAGTACAAACATGGGAACTTAAAGGGAAAAATCCTTCCTTGCTTCTCTCCCTAATAAAGTTATTTGGATTTATTTCTAAGCTAACCAAAGAGTGTCATCAAAGTACGTAGACTGTGAAATCACAGTGTCATATAGTGTCAAAATGTGATATCATATGGAAGTGATTTTTTCCCCTAAAAGTCTCTTGACTACTATTGAAGTGATAACTGAAATTTACTTGAGTTATTATGTTTTTATTTCAAATGTGTTTCGCATTGCTCCTCCTTAGACTCAGGCAGCAGCCTGAGTATATATATGGGCTTGTATATGCTCAAGTATATATGGGCTTGTATAACAATGAACTTAAAGCATTAAGGTTTGGTTTTGCTTAAAGGTTAGACAGTTTGAATCAGAATTTGTACAGAGAGGGTAGAGAATTGACAGCCATGATTTAATCACTGCTAATTGATTGCTCAGGTCCAGACTCTGAACTGATGATTAAGTCATAGGAAGAGAGTGCTGAACTCAAATTAGAAATGGTGAGCATCAGAGGCTATGGTCTTTCTTCCTCTGGTGTTGCAGGAAACAAAGAGCATTTCATTTAATAAAGGATTGAAACAGGAGAGGAGATCATGGCAGTTTCCACTGTGATAGGCAAGTTTCTTCTATGTGCACATATGGGTGAATCCTTAGTGAATTGTGTCTTCAAAATGTAATGTATTTGCTTCTTTATTTAAAGCATACTGATGGTAGACAGTAATCAGAATATCAGATGAGAAATCAGAACTCAAACTGTCATTCTGTCTTTATTGTTGACACTCTTTAATGAAGCTTTCTGTGACATTCTGCTCCCGCCCTGTCCTACCAGTTGATGATGCTGTCAATAGGATAATTTACCAGCTGCTTCTATTCCTGGTGAGCTGAGAACCCTTGTGGAGATTTCCATATTGCACAAAGAATAATTGTTTAACACTACTCTCCTAACCTGGGTAATAATAATAGCTGGATGCTCAATTCTTTCCTTCATTATTCATTCACCAACTCATTCGCTACTCAGGTCCTGAGCACTTTTGGGGCTCCAGAGACTCTGTAGCTCCCTAGAACTTCCTCTCACCTGGATCTCTACTCATGTCCAAAATAGTCATCATTGCTATGATGGTTCTCTCATGCCTTCAACCAGATAATTTTTAAATGTATCCATTTGTTTTAATGCAAAATTCCTAGTTCTTAGCAGAATATTGATTTTTGACCCCTAAAAACCACTCTGTATTCACTTTGTGTCTTTTCAGAGTAGTACAGAACCATAAAAATGACTGTGTAGTGCAAAATCAAGCAAAATGATCTAAATAATCAGTTGAGAAAATTGTGATTATTCTCAGACCTTTGAAAATTCTTATCAAAATATTCAGTTCAGTTCAGTCACTCGGTCATGTCCGACTCTTTGCGACCCCATGAACTGCAGCATGCCAGGCCTCCCTGTCCATCACCAATTCCCAGAGTTCACTCAAACATCCATCGAGTTGGTGATGCCATCCAGCCATCTCATCCTCTGTCTTCCCCTTCTCCTCCTGCCCCCAATCCCTCCCAGCATCAGGATCTTTTCCAATGAGTCAACTCTTCACATGAGGTGACCAAAGTACTGGAGTTTCACTTTAGCATCAGTCCTTCCAAAGAACACCCAGGACTGATCTCCTTTAGAATGGACTGGTTGGATCTCCTTAAAACTGTCTTATTTTCAGTTTAAATGTATAGGGAAATAAAATAATAATAATTGTGTAGTACTGTTACTTAAAATGGAGAAATTGAGAATTAAGTGTTGCATTTCTCTTTAACAAATTATCAAAAGCAATTTGAATAGTCCTTGCTTTCTTCTTATCATGTAGCTTGTATTACAGAACAAGAGTCTTTTCTATGCTTTGGTGAATTATCATACTTTTATTCTAAGAGTGGATCAACTTCCAGTGTTTTATTCTTTGTTCATTCAGTGTCATGAAATACCTCCAAGAGTTCCCTAAAACTCTTGTGAGGATTTTGTTGTTGGCATCACTTCTCGTGGACCTTAGCATCCTTTCTGTCATAACCACTGCTCTCGATTATATCACTAAGTTCATCTTCCCAAACTTCCTTTGTCTGCATCTTGAGAGTCCCTTCAGTGGTGGTGATACCATTCCCACAGTCAACTATTTCTTTCATAAATCAAATGTTAATAAATCAAATGTTCTATTTGAATTTCACTTCTAGGATTATCACTTTGTGGGGGTTTTTTTGTGTTTTTTTTTTATATACTGATGGGTTTATTTTTACCACAACTCTATGTGATAGGACATATTTTGTGTATTTTATAAGAAAACTGAGGCAAGGAGGGGTTAAGTAACTTGCTCATGTGTATGTACGGAGTTAAGGGGGGGAGGTGAGGCTTAAACCACAGGCTGCTTCTTACCTCTTCATTGATCAAAGGCTTTGTGTGTGATGGGAACCATGCTCTAATAACACTTTCATTTTTAAAACAAATTTATTGGAGAATAGTTGATTTGCAATGTTGTGTTAGTTTCAGGTGTACAACAAACTTTCTACTTCTTTGTTGCACTTACATTTTGTTGCCCAATTCCCTATTTGGATTATCCATTAAAACAATGTCACATGGACTTATCATGGGGAAACAAGAGGCAACAAACTATATTCTTTGCTATGTGTGTGAACTGAATAATAGATACTCAGTGACTAATCACTGGCAGATTTAAAAGAAGGGACTTGATTTGTCCTTAATCATTATATAAAGCTGTTTTCCAGAATGATCTGTGAACTGAAGAGCTAGCATCTTGGTTTGTACTTTAGACAATTTCTCACTGTGGTAACTGAAATTTGAATTGTTTTGTCTAGGACTGGTATTTTTTAACGAAACTGGGATAATGGAAATTTTTGTGTATGAAGACCATGTGAAGGGAAAATTTTATGTATAATACAAGTATTTTCTGCTGAGTGTAAACCTCTTACCATGAGTGAAACAGGCTGGTGAAGTCACCATGAAGTGACACTTTTCTCAGGCTTTTGAGCAGGCATTTCAATAGATGACAAATTCAGTTGCTTGACTTTTATGGCCTGCTGGCATCTCAGTATTTCTAGTTCCTCTTTGCATAATGAGATATTCCTTTATTCAAATAACATTTAATGAGGTACTAAGTTTAGAATGCCATGTTGGCCAAATAGAATATGAAACAATTCAGACACTTGACAGTTCACAAATGCAGAATGACTTGTGAGTGTTAATGGAACCAAGAAATTTCACTTAACCTGACTGTGGACCAGGTCTAAAAGGGAAGCGAGCCAGGTGGAAGACTGTGAATAAAATGAGACAGAGCAATTGGAGGTGGCTGTAACTGCACTGCAGGAGAGAATGGTGCTGCTGGACGCCAGCTGTGGTGCCGCTATGCAGATGAGCCAAACTGAACTGCCAGTGTTTTATCGTTTTCATCTGGTTCATTCATTACTTATAATCACCAAATTATTTTTAATATTTTCACTTAGGTAGAATAGTGTTGGAGGGATATCAGTTATTATATGAAAGCCAAACAAAATAAGTGCCCTGATGTGACATTGTGAAGTTGACTGTATGGCACAGAATAAATAATGTTCTGTAACTCTGGCTGTTACTATCACTGCTGATTCATTGAATGAGCAGGAAGCCACTTAAATTTTTCATGATTTGGCTTCTCAGCTGTTTAAGAATAATTATAAGTGCCTGCCCACATCACAGAGATCTTGGATTTATGTATTTGTTTTTAAATACTTTGAAATTTAGTGGTAAAATGTAAGATTATTTTAAATATCATTACTAAGTTACTACTTGCATCAAATCATTGTAGTAATAGATACTATCTGAATTTCAAATAATTTTTAATATTCTGTGCATGCCCAAATGAATAATTTAGATATCAATCCAAATTAGTAATTTCACAGAAAGTAGTAATATGGGTAATAGGACTTCTAATATTCAGGCAGTGTAATTGTGCTTGTAAGTGCTTTGTAGAGGATATATTAGATTAAGTCATATGAGGACCATTTTTGTAAGTCAAAATGTTAAAGTACTGGGAATTTCATGTAGTTTAGCCTAAATTAAGGCCAAAGATTAATTCTATTTCCATTCTTTACCCTAGCTAATTATTTTAATCTCTAAGTCCTACCTAATTTCTCAGTTTTAAGTTGGGTGTGATATAGTCTGCCATTTAAAAGATGTAAGAATGAGTGGGAATATTTTTGTCTATACATCCCTCTGTATGTATCTCCTTATCTGTCTATAAAGACTGATAAATCCTTTATTTACTGGCTCTGTGAAGTTGACCAAGTTATTAAACACTTTTAACCTTATTTTCAACTGTAGAATAATAATAGTAAATATTAAGTCAAACCGCTATTCAGATTAAAGCAATTTGTATTAAATATATAAAATAGTACCTGGCACTTAGTCCATGTTTAACAAATGTTGAGTATTACTTTTATAACTTCAGAGCAGAAATAAAGCATTATTCCTCATGTTTAGTCCTATCTTTACATTCCTGTCTAATCAGAAAACTTTCTATTGTATGGTATTGGTGTGATGAATAAAATACTCTGATCAAGAAAAGTACCATATCTATCATTCAGTTGTACATAATAAGTAGGCAGTTAAAATGTATAATTAACTTAGTTTGTCATTTAAGAAAATAGATTACAGTTCACTCCAGATTATTTGAAATATAATTTGTTCATCAATTACTATGAAAGTACTTCAGAATGCTGTAAAGCCTGAGGCTCTTATAACCATATGTTATGATTGCATTATGGATTTGTAGGTGAGTCAATGTTATCAATAGAGTCATGGATACCGCAGAGTATATTTTGTGGTCTGATTCATCTTTAATTCCTTAAAAAAATTTCTTTCATTATTGGAAGGAACAGTTTCCTTTTTCTTTTAGTAACCTTTTCTCCATAAGTGGTCATCTAAATGGAGTGTCTCATATTAGAAGCTACTGCTGTAGTGCCTTTTCTGCAAATATCAATGGTAGCTCTTGGAAGAGCACTGCTATCCAGGTTGATCTTACCCTGCTTGGAAAGCAGTTGTGCCAAGGCTGTCTTGTTTGCCTCCATTTGATCACACTCAAATTCAGTATCTATCCGGCTTCTGACTCTTGGCTCTTTCTCTGCCATTATGACCCTGCTTCTCTCTCTGGACTTGTTGCCTCTTTCTGGTCTACCTGGCTTTGACTCTTGGCTTTTCCTCAAAGACTTCGGCCTGGCATTTGACAGGAAGCTCTTCAGAGCATCCTGAATATGCTGATTTCTTCAGAGTCTATTTCCTTGCCTCTAATAAGCTGGACCAACAACAGGCTGGCTTGACTAGCCAGTGGATTCAGTGATGCCAAAAAGCACTGAGAAGCTTTGAACTGTTGCAGAATCATTTCCCTTAACAGCCTTCAATTACTCTTGGGGGAAAACAGACTTTGTAAGTCAAAATAAATGCTTGACATTTTAGGAAAAATGTTATTTGAAGAATAGAGTTTTATGTAAAATTCTAGGGGTTACATGGCTGTCATTTGTCCATTTCTGTATTCTGCATTACTACCAAATACCACTTTTTTATAGATATAAAAAATGTGGCTATATACTCATGCTGTGATAAAGCTTGGCACTAATGACATCTTTTATCAATGTTGATAGTTATTAGAAAAGTCTTGCTATTTCTGCCACACAGAAGAAAATGCAACAACATAAACCTCAAAATGTCAGATTAGAGAGCTTTCATGATACTTGAGGGGCTTCCCAGGTGGCAGAGTGGCAAAGAATTTTCCTGCCAATATGGGAGATGCTGGAAATGCAGGTTTGATCCCTAGGTCAGAAAGCTGCCCTAGAGAAGAAAATGGCAACCTGCTCCAGTATTCTTGCCTGAAGAATCCCTCGGCCAGAGAAGCCTGGCGGGCTACAGTTCATGAGGTCACAGACAGTCAGACATGACTGAGCACGGACGATGATATTTGAGGTCAGTTTTCCAACAAGCATTTTTGTAGGCATGATTAAATTCTGTGTGATTTTCAAGTATCACCATAGAAATGAAAAGTTCCTCATTGTTTTATTTATATGTTTGACATAAAACACAGTCTCAAATAATAAAATACAATGCAAAGTGTTGACATTTTCAGTTTTCAAGTAGCAATGTTTATTTTTTTCTTTTTCAGAAATAGACTTTATTCTTTAGAGTAGTTTTAGATTCACAGAAAAATTGAGTGGAAAGCACAGAGGGTTCCCATCTATCCACCATCCCCCCAACACACACAACCTCCCCCACTATCAGCATCCTGCATTGAGTGGTACATTTGTCATCATCAATGAACCTTCACTGACACATCTTAATCACCCAAAGGCCATAGTTTATATCAAGGTTCACTCTTGGTGTCTTACATCCTATGCTGTGCTGTGCTTAGTCACTCAGTCATGTTTGACTCTTTTCAACCCCCATGGACTGTAGACCACCAGGCTCCTCCATCCATGGGGATTTGCAATATTGTTTTAAGCACTTCCTTTAAAGTAAAAATTTGTACAATTTTAACATTTATAAATGAAAGCATTTGGCTGATTGATTCTCATGGTTGAATCATGAGAGATGTTTATTTCAGGAAACTGAAAACTGCATTTTTTTTCCTATTATTGAATCTGGTTAGTGTCCCTGTGTAGCCATTTGTTTTAAACATGTCAGCTTCTTTAGCGATTTATGGTCATGGTAGGGGAGGAGAGGGTGAGATGACTTAAGAGAGTAGTATTGAAACATATATATTACCATATATAAAGTGGATAGCTGGTGGGAATTTGCTGTGTAATGTAAGGAACCCAAAGCTGGTGCTCTGTGATGACCTAGAGGAGTGGGATGGGGAGAGAGATGGGAAGGAGTTTAAGGAGGAGAAGGAGACATATGTATACCTATGACTGATTCATCTTAGTGTATGGTGGAAACCATCACAACATTGTAGCGTAATTATCCTCCAATTAAAAATAAAATAACATTAAAAAGAATTAATGAAATTTTGCCATGAAATTAAGGATTCTAAGTTCAAAGCCAGTTCTTTAAATATTGATAAGGCTGGTCAAAAAGCGAGAAGCAGTGTACAAAAGTTTACATAGAACTTCAATTGTTTCAGCCATGCAAGAAGTTAATTACTCTTTCAACACAGGTAAAACACTGAATTGCCTTGGGGAAAAAAAAAGTGAGGTTTCTTTCTTTATTTTAAGCAATCACTGATTGCTGATGTTATAATATTTAAGTGATCTGGGAACATCTGTAGGTAAAGCCAAGGTCAGGATTTTGAATATGGGACCAGGATTGAGACGTTTTTCTAAGGTCAAAGACTGACATGAAACTGGGGGCATTTTTGTTACAGAAGAATCCAAACCAGTTCTGAGATCAAAGTTGATTGGTCCTTGGCTGAGACCAAAGCCTTTCAGAGATGGCAGAAGCTCAAGCAGTTGTGTTCAGTGGGGAGCTCTGGTGGGGCGTTGTGGGGACCCAGACTCGAGGAAACTAGGCTGCAGGCAAAGTCACTGAAGTTAGAAGAGTGGCTGCAGGAACAGTGGTAGAAAGTAATCAGATATGATCAGGGAACAGTGAAAGAAATCCAGCTACTGAGGATTCAGAAAAAACAAATGGCCAAGCCAAGATTTTGTTGCTGCACGCGGCTTTCTCTAGTTGCAGCTAGCAGGGGACTACTATCTAATACAACATTAGTACTCAGCCCGGAAAAAAGCGTCAGAACTGGCTCTGATTGTGGTGGCTTCTCTTGTTGCAGAGCACAGGCTCTAGGTGCATGGGCTTCAATAGTTTTGGCGCCCAAGGCTTAGTTGCCCCATGGCATGTGTGATCTTCCCAGACCAGGGAGCCAACCAGTGTCACCTACACTGGCACGCAGATTCTTAGCCACTGAACCACTGAGGAAGTCCTGTGTTATGATAAAAGAGTATTATGTTATGTTATATTATATTGTATTATGTTATGTTATATTATGTTATGGTAAAAGAGTATTATGATAAAAGAAGCCAGGTTATTGTAACATGAGCCTTGTCTGGGATGCTGGCAGCAAAAGAGAAAATTCAAAGGTAGGTTTGAAATGGATCATGAGGGAAGAATTGATTGAATTTGTGGGTTTGTTGGAGGTTGGGAAGGGGCCTGTGAGCTTTTTAAACTTAGTGTGCCTGAGACCAGTTAATAGAAAAAGGATAGGCCGATAGGAGTGGCTCTTTGTGATGAGGAGGAGGATGTATTTAATGTGATTGTATAAACGGTGATATAAACCAGTGTGTCATATGAGAAATGTTACTGCATGTCTCTTTGCTGTGAATGTTCTTTCCTTCTCTACATAACCATTTTGTTGGCATCAGTAACATTTCTATAGCTTGCAGTCTTGAGTGAACTACTGAGATGATAATGAAGAAGGTAAAACATTTAAACTTACAAAGAATATTTGCCTTTAATAATACTCATTTAAAATTAAAAATAAAGGATGTTGAAGTATACAATCTTTAAGCTAGAAAACTGAATTCAATTAAGTATATTAAAATACTGAGGCTGCAGACATCTCCAGGGCATAACATATATATGGCTGTGTGTATGAAATCAACACATTAGAATGTTACATTATATAATCTGAGCAGCTCTCCTTGATGATATCAAAAAAGCATTCAGAAACAAATTTTAAAATAACACAATTTGAAAGTCAACAAATATGACTAATTAGAAGTAAAATGAAACCAAATATTCTATTCCCATCAAACAAATGTAAAGCAGAGAACAAACTTAATGACAAATATACAAGACTTACATGAAGAAAATTATGAAACTTTAAGCAAAGTCTTAGAATTGTTAAATGGAGATATATACAATTTTTCCAATGGACGCCTTAGGATTATAAAGATGATAATTATACCTCATCGGTTTATACATATAACACAATTCCTATAAAAATCCCAATAGTATGTTATTTTTTCCTGATCTTGACAATAGGGATTCTTTAGTTTGTTGTTAAGTCGCTAAGTCGTGTCTGAATCTTTGCCATCCCATGGACTGCAGCACACCAGGATCCCCTGTCCTTCACTCTCTATAGTTTATCTGAACAAATACACACATGAGAATAGCATGGGCAAAATTTTAAAAGACACGTATAGAGAAATATATAACATTGCCATAATATTTAATCTTAAGCATATTATAATGTATTAGACAGCCACAGTGATTAAAGTGGGTATTAGTTTACATATAGATAGAAAATTGAGAAGATTTCAAAGTATAAAAGTAATCATAATTTGAATATAAATTTATCATACTATGAGGCTAGCATTTCAAATCAGGCTTTAAATGTTGGACCCCACTAAATGATATAGAAGCAACAGGTTAAGTATATAAGATACAATTTAGATGGTTATGTGTTACCTTAGAGAAATTGCAGATATGTTAAAAATGTTCTTGTTATTTAGTTGCTAAGTCATGTGCAACTCTTTTGCAACTCCATAACTGTAGTCCGCCAGGTTCCTGTCCATGGGATTTCCCATGCAAGAGTACTGGAGTGGGTTGCCATTTCCTTCTCCAGGGGATCTTCCCAACCTGGGGACTGAACCCACATCTCCTGCATTGGCAGGTGGATTCTTTACTACTGAGCCATCATGGAAGCCCATGTTACAGATACAAAAATTAAGCAAGGAAATGTGTTGTGATAGTAGTATTGAAAATGTTATAATTTTGACACAAGGGAGTGTTCATTAGGAGGGGACATGACAGTAAACAACAGATGCCATAAAGAGAATTATAAACTGAATACCTATGTTTTAATAATATCTATTTACCTAAATACATGTAAAGTCTCCTGGAAAAATATAGCATAGTGCAATGGACAGGAAGACTGACGATAAAAATTCTTACCAGGTAATGAGAAAAATATGTATCCTCAAAGCAAAAGATATGAGACGTGAAGAAGTAATCCACAAAATGCAAAAACATGTAAAAATCAAAATCATTCTGGTAATCAGAGAAATTTAAATTTGCAAATATAAATTAGTATAACCTTAATATTAAGATAAATAAAAGGGAATATTACAGTAAAATCTCTCATGAAAACTGACAGACAAATTCTAAACAAAATGTTTTTTATCTGTTATGGGTTAATTACTGTCCATTCCACCTTCCCACCTCCCCTGGCAACCCACATTCCTATGTTAACCTCTTAACCCCTGGCAGCTCAGAATGTGAAGATATGGTTTTTACAGAGGTTAAGAGGAAGACAATAGAATGGGCCCTAATCTGACTGATACTCTTATATAAAGAGGAAATTTGGAGACAAGTATACAGGGAGAGTGCCCTGTGAACACATGGATGGCTGTCTGCAAGCCAAAGAGACGGGCCTGGAACATATCCTTCCTTCAAAGTCCTAGGAAAGAAGCACCCCACATACACCTTGATTTCACACTTCCAGTCTCCAAAACTGGGAGACAATAGATTTCTATTACATCACCTAGTTTCTGGTACTTTGTTATGGCAGCCATAGCAAATGAATACAACTGCTAATCTAGCAATGAAGAAAAAAGAGAATAGATTAAAACAGAGGATTTATTATTAGGGTGAAAAAGTAATTTATATCTAAAAGTCAATGTGATTCAGTACATTAAACAGAAAAGGGGAGAGAAATCATGTGATTATAAAATATGTTAGTAGATCAGGAACAGTAGGAAATTCCATAATTTTATAAAGCATATTTACAAAAAATTCTATAGTAATCCATATAGTTGATCACAAAATATTGAAACCTTTCCCCCAGAGACTGGGAATGAGACAGGATATTACTCTGACCACTTATTTTCAACATTATAAAAGAAATTTGAACCAGTGTAATAAGTAAAGAAAAAGAAATAGTAGGCATATAGATTAGAAGAAATAAAAATATGGGTTGTAACTGAAGAAATAAAAGTGGAGTATAAATGAGAAAAACTCACAAGCATCTTCAAACAAACATAATTACTTAGGAACTTACAACATTTACAAAAGTCAGTTATAGCAGAAGCAAACACATAGAAAATGAAATGTTAAAATATACTACTTCCAATAGCATAAAATACCTAAGAGTGCAACTATGTACAACATAAAGTACAAAACATTCTCAAAATAAAATCAAGACCCAAATAAATGGAGGGCTATAATAAATTTATGGGTTGGAAAATGCAATGTTAAGAGATGGCAGTTTTCCCAGGTTTTTTCTGTGGACTCAATGGAATCACAGTCAAAACAAGGGCAGATTATTTCTTTACTTCTGAAGAATCTAACAAAATGATTCTAAAATGTATATGGATATCAAAGGGCCAAAAAATAGCCAAGATAGTCTTTAGGGAGAACTAAGTGGGAAGATGTTTGTCCAAGATACCAAGTCATATTATAAAGCTGTGATGATTGAAACAGTCTGGTGTTGGTACATGGTGTGTGTGCTTAAAAGTTTGACTCTTTGTGACACCATGGACTGTAGCTCACCAGGCTCCTCTGTCCATGGGGATTCTCCAGGCAAGAATACTGGAGTGGGTTGCCATGCCCTCCTCCAGGGGATCTTCCCACCCCAGGGATCGAACCCAGGTCTCCCACATTGCAGGTGGATTCTTTACCAACTGAGCCATCAGGGAAGACCCCAAATATGGAATGTTTCACAGATATGTGTGTCATCCTTGTGCAGGGGCTATGCTGATCTTCTCTGCTCATTCCCATTTTGGTATATGTGCTCAATTCCAGATAGATTTCAGTACTAATAACAAAATTAAAACCACCATAATTTTAGGGGAAATAGAAAATATCTTCAAGATTCTGGAGTCAGTAGAGATTTCTGGACAAGATTTGAAAAATATGACCCATAAAGGAAAGAAAAATGACAAATTAGAGTACACTAGGATTAGGAACTTTTGTTCATTGAAGGACACTGGTAAGAAAATGAAAAAGCAACCCAGAGACTATAATAGAATCTTCTCAAGATCTATTTCCAACAGGGACTTGTTTCCAAATACAGATTCCTACCAGTCAATTAAAAGCTGTAATAGCCATAAAAGAAAAATAGGGAAAACAGTTGAACAGACAAATTACAAAAGAGGACATCTAAAAGGCTGAGGAATATGTGAAAAGGCTCTAAACTATCACCAGGCATTAGAAAAAAAAAGGCAGGGAGCGGGGCAGGGAACAAACAACAGATTTTGCTTTCCCAGAAGTCTTTGCATAAAACTACTATTTGTATCTCATTGGCCAGAACTTGTCACTTGGAAAACTCTAGTTGCAAGAGAGGATAATGAAGGAGTACCTGGCTTCTCTAATTTCTCTTGTGTTACTGGCCAAAGAGAAGGAGGCTAATATTAGAGGTGAATAGCAGGTGTCACAATCTGTGATTGAGTCAAGTGAAATGTCTAAGAGATGTATCAAATATACAGGTCTGGAGGGTAGCAGAGAGGTCTGGAAACAGTAAGCAAAGTTCATAATTATGCAGAGGGTATTTCAAAGCTGTAACTAAATCATTAAAGAAAATAGAGGTGAAGATAGAATCCCAGTGCAGAGAAAATTTTAAGAATATGTCAGAGCAAGAGAGGGAGTCACAGTGGAGTTTGAAAGACTGCAGGAGAAAAGCCAAATGAGAGTGGTGTTTGGGGAGTGAAGGGAAGTGAGTTGCAGGGAGAAATTAGGCAAAACTTGAAATAATGAGGCTGAATCTGAATAGGCAAAGTCTGAGAGTGCTCTTGAAGAACAGGTGAAAGTGTGAACTTAGACTTCACAGAATATTTAGGAAGTTGAGGGCATTTTCTCTCCAGTTCTCTAAGTATTTTATGTCAAGCATATAGAATTTGGGGGTTCAGCATGATTGAAGGTATTTATTCAGATGATGATAGTTGGAACAAATTTCTGAATTTAACACCTCCCACAGTAGTTACACTGGTCTGGTCATGGGCCCCAGGATTGAGCACCACATCTTAAGCTCACAATGATCACTTGTGCAAGTCCTTGAGACAAACTGGAGAGTTTCTGAGTTTGTGATCTCAGTGCTGCTATATTAGCCTGATGGGGACTGGGATTGATATTAGCATGGTTCTCATTGTCTTCACTGAAGGTGATAATCATTTATTTCTCCCAAGTGTCCTAATAGCCATAAATTGCTTTGCTCCTGCTGTGCTGAGTTTAGTTGGGGGAAAAAAAAAATCAGTCATTCGTCTTTTGGCACACTCATCAATCCATTCTCACATCCCTGCTAACGGTACTGATTTTCACATGTACTATATAAACTACCTGTATAGAAATGGGAAAAAAATAATCTGCTGGTTGAACAAAATTGTTACTTTCGGTGAGATTTTGTGCTACTCATGTCATTTTAAAAAACTTCCATGGCTTTGGATTAAATTAACAAGTTTACAAACACCATAAAGCAAGTTCCTAGCAAAGAAGGTAACTGGTAGAGTGGACATTGAATATTCTTTCCAAACTACATTGAAGAAAAGGGGGTATATAAGCTAATTTGTCTCAATGAGAGTTTTCCACTTTATTGTGTTGTGTTTTAAGTGGCATTTTGCTTCAGGTTGATTTCTTTCAGATATCAAAGTTGTAACCATTCTCTTCCAGCTTATCAGATGGCATATGCTTGGCAAACATGACATGATTATAAAGAAACTGAAAAGTTGAAATGGAGAATTGCATTTCTAAGAGCATATAAAAGTCTGCAGAAATCTAGTCTGCCATCTCCCTGCTCACAAATTTAGTTCCCGGTTCCTGTAGTTTTATCTCTTCATATATTCTGTCTATCTCTGGGAATATTTACATTTTAAAAATATTCTATTTAAATTAATATTTGTGATTTTTGGTAAATAAAAATTTCTCCCAATTAAGATGACTCCTCTACATGCAGATCCCTTAGACATTGTGACAGCCTGGCACCAGAAAGACAAGACTGAGTCTCTACAGTTTGTTTACAAGTTGCATTGTAACATGTGGCATTTGGATGGGTGGATGAAGTTACTTTATTTTAGACTTGATTCATTTTTCAATATGGAGACATAGTGAAACATTTGCTTCAGGGTCTTCATTGGCAGTACTGAGGTTTCCTATAAGGATGACACAACTTGGAGAAGTTGCAAGCCCCAGAAATTCTGTACTTAGGATTTATCTGCTTCAGTATCAGCTTCCCACTTTATACAGCCCTGTAATTGATGTAGTTAATCCTGCTGAATCTCATTTATTGGCTTGTGTTTAGATGTATGTAAATAAGACATCCTTTTTGAGCAGTTCTCAGAAGAAACTGAACATGACTTTGCTGTTCAGATTCCTTAATTTCCTTCTTTCCCTTCCTTTCTTTTTTCCTTCCCTCCTCCATCTTTCCCTCCCTGCTTTCCATCTTTACTTCTTTATTTTGGTCTTCCTTTGATAAAGATGTAAAAATGTCTACTATGGGCACAGAACTCAAAAAGCAGGAACAGGCTTGGCCTGAAGGCACTTAGAGTCTGACCACTTTCTTCAACAGGTGCCTGAGGCTTATACAATGAAAGTTTCAGGCAATCCAGCTGGATTTGTTTGGCAGACTCTTTTTAAAACATATTTATTTATTTGGCTGTGTCAGGTCTTAATTACAGTGCATGGGATCTTTGTTGCCTCGTGTAGGATTTCTCATTGCATCACTCAGACTCCAAAGCCTGTGAGCTCAGTAATTGTGATGCAAGGGCTTAGTTACTCCACGGGATGTGGGATCTTAGTTCCCTGACCAGGGATCAAACCTATATCCCCTGCATTGCAAAGTGAAAGTGAAAGTCCCTCAGTCATGTCTGACTCTTTGCGACCCCATGGACTATACAATCCATGAAATTCTCCAGGCCAGAATACTGGAGTGGGTAGCCTTTCCTTTCTCCAGGGGATCTTCCCAATCAGAGATCGAACCCAGGCCTCCCGCATCACAGGCAGATTCTTTACCAGGTGAGCCACCAGGCAAGGTGGGTTCTTAACCACTGGACCACCAGGGAAATCCCTGCTTAGCAGATTCTGACTCTGATTGAGATTTTGAGAATTTTGAGGACTGTGTTCAAAGTCCTTCATAGCTTTCCAAAGCATTTTTGGAAGGATACATTTACATGTAATTAGTATACTTCCCATAAATCCCGCCTAACCCAAGACCAGCTGGATGGTGGAAAGAGTTAAATCTACTAGCTTGCTTTGCATTTTTTACTACACTCATTTAAAAATAAGTAAAATTTGGAGACTATTCTTCATACTTGAACAGCCAGAATCATCTTTGCCCTCGTCTTAATGAGTGCATTTTTCTACATTTTTGTCTCATATTTACACTGTGCCTCTGTTTCTTGTCATTGCGGCTTGGCAAGGGATAAGCAGGAAAATGTGAAGATTAAACATTCTATCTAGAAGAGTTTTGCTTTTCCATTGATAGTCTAAGATCTTTTTTTATTAATGATTTATAAGTACATGAGTAAATTTGATGTTAATTCTATGCTTACATGAGGATCTTCTAACATCAAAATGAATTTTTGTAGCTACATCTTGGCTTTAGTGAGATGGAGTTTAGTGATGTTGTCAAACAGCTGTTTGATTAATTTTATAAAGTCTAGTGGTTTTCATCTTTGCAAAATTTGTTTGCTGCCAGTCGTGCTGATTTTTCCCTCAGAAATTTGAAATGGCAGCTGAATGTTTTACTAGGTTTCTTAAGAACTTTTTACTGCTAGGATAGCTGCTGGGCCATAAAACTAGAAAGAGAACTAGCATTTGGCAAGATGGTTACTGCATGAGGTTAGGGAGTTGGAAAGTTCCATTCTCACTCTGCTCCAGGCAATTGTGCAATCGTAATAGATTTTTACCCTTTTAACATGCTGTTCATCTTCAAGAAAACATACTGCTAATGTGTTAATAGCTTCATTTGACCCAGGAAGGGATAATTTGTGTCTGAGAACATAGTCAAAGGGCAAGTGGTCTTTGCTGGACCACAGGAGTGGAGGAGCTGTAAGCTTGCCCACTGTCCTAGCCATCTATAGTTTAGACATCTTCTCCCGCCATGCTGTTTAGATTTGGATTCAGTTCTTAGCCTGAAGCTCATGGAGTTACTCACAAATCAGTAGAAGTAGAATTTCCTTCTGCTTTTCTTTCTTTCTTTCTTTCTTTCTTTTTAATCTGCACACTTGCTGGTCTTTCTCACATAACAGTATGGATGATAATGAGAAGAGCATCTCATTTTATTCTACTTCTCTCATGGTGATCACTTTCAGATGTCAAATTCTGTTTTAACTTCAGGATTTTCCATTTTCTTCTGATTTTACTTTATTCTTATTTTTTAACACTAAATCTATATCCTGTCAGTGTTCTACGGAATATAAGATATATCCTTCACAAATCTTAAGTATCACAGTGGATTAAAAGAGTCATTGTGACCATAACTTAGATTACTTTTTGCAAAGAAATTAGCAGGTATTAGAAAATTATGATGAAATGATGGGTATATTTAGAAATAATGTTTAGGTACCATTAACATCCTCATCATTTTTAAAAATGGAAATATTTTCTGTACTATGCATAACATTTCACATCTCTGTTTTTAACAATAATCACTTTCTTTTTAAATTAATGGTGTACAATTAAAAGTAAATGTAGAAAAGTAACAACAAAGTAAAACTCCCTTAAAACATATAGAAGAGTCAAAACATCTTTCAAATAAATTTTTAAGCATGAAGATAATTGTTTAAAATAAAATGTTGTCTATTTCTTTTATATTAATGATGTTAATTTTTAAATAAATTATACATGCTCAAAATTAGAACAAAAGTACAAAAAAGGACTCATCCAAAATAGAAATAAAGATTTTCTTAGTAAATGGAATTAAACTATAACATTTTTCATTCCAAATATCTTATTAATAGATATGGAGAGGAGGATATCTGGAAGGATAGAGAATATTCTTATAAAAATAACTTATACTGTGTATGCAAATTTGAAATCATTAAATTTTATCTGAATTCAATAGGAGGAATAAAAGAGGTAAAGGTGTTGGCTAAACTTGCTTCCTCAGTAGTTATGACTTCCCCCAACAACTTGATTGAGATACAGTTGACATAGAACATTATGTAAATTTAATATGTACATGTTGATTTGATATACTTATGTATTATAAAATGATTACCACCATAGGTTATCTAGCACCTGCATAATGTCATGTCATTACCATTTTTTTAAAGGTTAGAATATTTAAGATTTATGAGATTACCAACTTTCAAGTACATATATCAGTATTATTAATTATACTCACCCTGATGTACGTTGCCTTGACTCATGGACCTAACATTCCAGGTTCCTACACAATATTGCTCTTTACAGCATTGGACCTTGCTTCTATCACCAGTCACACACACAACTGGGTGTTGTTTTTGCTTTGGCTCCATCTCTTCATTCTTTCTGGAGTTATTTCTCCACTGATCTCCAGTAGCATATTGGGCACCTACCGACCTGGGGAGTTCATCTTTCGGTGTCCTATCTTTTTGCCTTTCATACTGTTCATGGGGTTCTCAAGGCAGGGATACTGAAGTGGATTGCCATTCTTTTCTCCAGTGGACCACATTTTGTCAGAACTCTCCACCATGACCCATCCGTCTTGGCTGGCCCTATACAGCATGGCACATAGTTTGACTGAGTAAGAAAAGGTTGTGATCCATGTGATTAGACTGGTTAGTTTGTTGTGATGGTGGTTTTCAGTCTGTCTGCCCTCTGATGGAGAAGGATAAGAGGTTATGAAAGTTTCCTGATGGGATAGACTGACTGAGGGGGATACTAGGTCTTGTTCTGATGGGTGCTGCCATGCTCAGTAAATCTTTAATCCAGTTTTCTGTTGATGGGTGGAGCTGTGTTCCCTCCCTGTTATCTCAGTTCAGTTCAGTTCAGTCGCTCAGTCGTGTCCGACTCTTTGCAACCCCATGAATCGCAGCACGCCAGGCCTCCCTGTC